>APFE031331154.1:12636-34276 GCA_000404065.3 Pinus taeda | reverse complement strand
ATAAAAAATTAACATATGAAAATTTAAGTATAGGGGGTTTGCACAATGCATTATGTTAGATATCATTTTGGGATTCAACTGTGTTAAGTAAGTCATTCATGTATGACCATTTCCATGAGAGGTAGTCGTAACTGGCTAATTTCTTATGATTTGAATAGTTCACTTAACACTTAGTGGATCATGGGTGAAGAAGTGGGATTGAAACTAGTGAAATGAATCACATAGCGTCAATCATCACTTCCGGGGATTACACCCAGTAACCAGACTTCCCAAGAGGTCACCTATCCTAGATCACATCCCACTTAAGCTCAGTTGAGCTAGACATGATCTGGGATGGGTGACCTCCCGTGAAGTCCTAGTTACCGGGTGCAAGCCACGGAAGTGATGATTGACGCTATGTGATTCATTTCACTAGTTTTATTCCCACTTCTTCACCCTTGGGAGCATCACCCCATGCAATGAGTGTTAAGTGAACTATTCAAATCATGAGAAATTAGTCATTTACGACTACCTCTCATGGAAATGGTCATAGGTGAATGACTTACTTAACTGAGTTGAATCCCAAAATGATATCAAAATTGTGAAGATAATGATAAACAAATAGGAATCAAAAATATTATTAAAAAGTAGTAGTTTTCTATGTAAATCAATAACATGACTTTTAGCACTCTCCCAAAGCTAGCATAATCCGAATTAGTGTGCTTTGTTGTTAAGTTTGTCATTGTGAGACAACATTAGTCTCCCTCCTTGTTAACTTTGACATTGTGAGACAACATTCTTTTAGTGCGGGCAACTTAGAATTTATCCTTTAAAGTTGGTAAGTTTTAGCCTCGGTTTTATTGTTTTTATTTTTATTTTTTTATTACAAAGTTCTTTGAATTTTGTGTTAGCTTATTCTTGTTTGGCTTGAGATTTGCTAACCTCATCTAATAAATTTTCCCACTAATAAAGTTAGAATAACTTTGAATTTAATCAATTTTGTTTGTCAAACCAAGTGACTTAGGTTGTAACCACTTTGGTTATCTTAAAAGAAGAGGCAATTTTTTCTCTTTTAGTTAAATTGATTAATTTAAAAAATGTCATATGAAGTAAGTTACTGGTATTTGGGCATGTTGTATTGATAGTTTATTGTGCTGTAACAAAGCTCATTTACACATTAAGAATGTTCATTGTAAAATGGGGGTAAATCTCCATGACTAAAAATCTTGTTCTATATTTTTTAAAAGTATATATGTTTAATTTATATGAATTCTTTTTATTATTTTTACTTGTGTTATAGAATAGATGTTAATAATGTCGTGTCATGTTCTCTCCTTTTAAACATTTCAACTGAGTAAAATTACATAAAAATTAAATTAAATTAATGATCCCAAGCTTATGCACTAAGTTGGATCAAATCTCTTGAGAGGGATCAAATATTTTGAATGAATCTAGCCTAGTAATATTAATAAATGGCTTAGTCTAACTTATAGATGAAATAGAGTTTTTCATTACAATCTCAAAAAACAATTTCAATAATGAATATTACTATTTATTGTTTAAAATACATTTTTGTGGATAGATTAAACAACTTAAGCTCAAACTTTTAAAAATCTCTTATACATTTTGGTTAATATTAAAGAGAAAAATCTGATAAAAAAAATCATTTGGTAATTAAACTAAACCTTATATATAGTTAAAAATATGATTATGTATACATGTATATATGATTTATTTATTTATTAGTATTAATAAACAATAAAAAGCCTTGTATGTTTGATGTTGCTCTCAATTAGTTGTTAGTGTAGTAAATGGCTACATGCCGAGTACACCAAGAGTTACCCAGAAATATAAATTTTTAACCGAGAAATATAAATTTCCTCCGGAAACTTGGACTTATCCATTGGTGTTGGGGTGAATTTTCTACCACCCAATCCTTGAAACTCTGTATTGTAGACATGATTTGGTAGCATTGACTCTCTTCAGCGAAAAAATAAGTTCCACTCAAGGCAAACAGACTCAAAGTGTTTCACTCTCTCGATAATTGATTCCGCTATTGTACTAGAACAAAAAGACTGGTTCACACTTCACCTAGATGTCAGTAGAAATCCAGACTGAGCTGAATGGTATTATAGAAAATCTCCTGTCCAATGGAATAAACAAAAGTCAAGTGCAAAAAATAAGTTCCACTCAAGGCAAACACACTCAAATTGTTTCACTCTCTCGATAATTGATTCCGATATTGTACTAGAACAAAAAGACTGGTTCACACTTCACCTAGATGTCAGTAGAAATCCAGACTGAGCTGAATGGTATTATAGAAAATCTCCTGTCCAATGAATGCCCACAGATGTCTGAGGTCTGTTGTTACTCTGAAAGCATTCCGTTGGTCGACCTCAAAGATCTGGATGGTCCAGAAAGAAACACCGTAGTCAAAGAAATCCGACGTCCCTGTGAAGAGGATGGTTTTTTCCAGGTACATAACCCTTCAACCCTACTTTATCAACAATTCCCTTCTGCTCATACTTTTGTTTTCGTTTTCTGCTTTATCATGGCCAGAAAAATATTATATTATAATCTAACGTTGTGATGAACCCTAACGATCTAGGACGATATATCTGTAATTTGTTAGGATTCGGGGCTTGTTTTCATCATCATATTTTGCTTTGTGTGTAATTTTCTGATATATATTGTTGGTACCAGGTAGTGAACCATGGCGTTCCAGAGACAGTCATGAAAAGCATGATGGGAATCGCCAAAGAATTCTTCGAAATGCCTGTGGAAGACCGAGCATGCCTCTACTCAGAAAACCCAACGCAGAGTGTTTGGTTTTCACCAAGGTTCAATATTGGCAAAGAAAAAGTCCTTAATTGGAGATATTATCTGGTGCATCCATGTCATTCTCTCGAAGAAGTGATAGGTTCTTGGCCTGAAAATCCCGCAGCTTATAGGTAATCAATTACAAATTTACGTAAAACCCTTGAAATAACAGATAAGGGGTTAACTCAACCAAAACAGAAAATTTATTTTGTCTTTGCTTTTGTTACAGGGAAATTCCAAGCAAATATGCTGCAGAAGTGAGAGCACTGGTTCTAAGATTGCTGATTTCCATTTCTGAAGCTCGAGGTCTCAGCTCTGATTACTTGAATAGAATTTTTGGAAAACACAGCCAAGGTATGACTGTCAATTACTATCCTCCATGCCCGAACCCAGATCTTACGCTTGGTTTACCAGGTCATTCCAACCCAATTGGCATCACTGTTCTAATGCAAGGCGATATCAATGACTTGCAAGTACTCAAAAATGCAAAATGGATTGCTGTAGAACCCATAGCTAATGCTTTTGTCATCAATTTGGGAGATCAACTGCAGGTAATTACCAAAAGCTGATCTAATATAATTTTCCCAGGTTTAGGTGGACCATGGAATTATTAATGGTAGTGATTTTTCAGGTAATGAGCAATGGGAGATTCAGGACTGTTGAGCATCGAGCAGTATTCGAATGATATCAATTTCTATGTTTAATAGCCCTTCCGAGGATGCCTTCATTGCGGGGGTCCCTGGTTGATGAACAACATCCACCTCTGTACAGAGGATATGAGTTTGGAGAATTCAGGAGAGTTTTCTGGGCTCAGGAATTAAAGGGCAAGAATGCTTTGGACCATATCGAAATCGAATATTCTTAAACTGGTGAATGAATTTTGTGTTTGAGATTGATTTAGGGAAACAATGATGAACAGTATGGCTATCCACTAATTGAATGGCCAGTGGGCTTCCACACTAAATTGGGAAGTGCCTCATATATACCAATATATTTTATATGGAATCTGAATTCTTTTTATACCAATATCTTATATGTATTTATTTTTCTAATATAATAAGAATTTTATTTTATATATTAGTAGTTTATATTTTATTTATATATAAACCAGTTAGTTTATATCCTAGTTGTTTTTGTGTGATTTTGATGGGTTTTTCTAGTGTGATTTATCTAAACTGTGGTACGAGCTTATTGAAATGACAATAATTGATGGGTAACCCATGCACAATCGAAGTGCTCTAGGGGTTTTTTCAGTGTGTTGAATCTATATATACATTCAAAAAACAGTTTCAATAACACAAATCAAAATTTCACCTCTGCCGGATTCCGGCACCAAAAAGTCCAAAAAGTCCCTCTAAAAACAACTATTTTGATGATGAACTCACACCAAATTTTGGTCTATCGGACCTAAGAAATGAATTATTTAGTTTGATTTAAGATTTTATTCTTATGGTCAGAAAGCTTGGAGAGAAGCCTCCCGAGCTCACTATAGTTTTGACATCGTAAGAGGCTAAGAAGGTCATTGTTGCAACAAAGATTATGAAACTGAGATCTAATGTGGTTGTACGCGGGACACTCTAAGAAGAAGTGATTTTCATCCTAGATGTTCATATTCTCACAGAGATGGAAGATCCTTTCCATCCATGGTGTTTTAGGATTGCCCAGCGACTCGTTTCACTATGGAGCTCATGAGAGTTCGTTCTAATATTGGCTATATTAATTTTCTTCTTTGAGCTAACTAAAAGAGAGAGATACTTTTGATATTCTCGGGTGGGGTTGATGACCTTCTTATAATATCTTAATTTTCTTTTAGGTGCTAAATCTTTCTCACACCACATTTTTTCTTTGAACTTAGAAATAACAATATTTTTAATGTTATTAATATTTTGCAGTATAACATTCTCATTGATCTCTCAATGGTTTAACCAGACCCTCGTGTCCTTATACCAACTTCGTTTGAGCCTTAGGTGGTTTTGGCTCGAATTTAAAGCTAGCTTAGGAATTCTATGGTCTCCTATGTTATTGAGTTTGTGGTTGTACAACAGAAGCCTAGTCATATCTAGGCTCTCGATAGGGGAAAGACCCACTTCTATAAGGTGAATAGAATCGGGTGTATTGCTTTTAATTTTGAGGTTATACATTATAAAACGCTTATGTATTTGCTCAATCTTTCTCCAGGATTCTCTAGAGATGCTACAACCCCAAACCTCACATCCATATAAGATAACATGAGTGACTAAAGTTTCAAAGAGGAATTTATTTCTATCCCACATTACAATGTTTGTCGTTTTATAGTTATTTTCAAGACCAAACTAAGTTTTCTACCGCCCAATAATCCTTTTCTCAATGTTATAATTCGAGTTGAGCTTGTGATGAATATCAATTCTTAAGTACTTGTAAGAAGACACTTCCTCCAAGTTACTAGTGTCATACATAAAATTAGCTTAAGTGTCTTTCTTGGATTTGATAATAATAACTTTTGCTTTGTGAATGTTAAGAGTCATATCCATGGTAGAGCAGAAATCCTTTAGAATCTGAGTTGCTTATCAAGATCAGATGGGCACCTTGCGAGAAGAACAATATCATCAGCATAGAGAAGAAGGAGGATAACTATCCGAGCTAAAATCCTGCTAACACAACCTACTTCCTCTAAACAACCTTCTAGCTTGTTGATGTAAATGCCAAATAGGGTAGGGGAGAGGGGGAAACCTTGCTTAACTCTGATATTACACTTAATATCTTTCGACCACCCCTCACTGCTCTTTAACTTGGCAAATACATTCTCGTATAACCTTATAGCGGAAGCTCTCAACTCGAACGGAACCTTTGTATGACATATGGAATCTCAATTATTTATATATTTTTTGTATTCAAGCTTGTGTGATCCATAATGAATTAAGCAAAGTCTTTAGGTAGAAATCACATAAGAGAAATTTTTGGCTGACGTGTTTCGAATCAACAAGTGTAGTTCATCATCAAGAAGAGATGAAGAGGCAACCCATGACAAAGGCTTATATAGAAAGCAATGTAGAGACATAATTTAAGTAACGCCTATATTTGAACAATACTATTTAAATTATATATTAATTTCATTAATTTATTAAAACAAATATATTAAGTAAGCTATATTTAAACGGCTAGTTTCGAAAAATAAAAATTTAAAACTAAATTAGTTTATTTAATTTATTAAATATTAAAATAATGCTGTATTAGATCCTCCTTTTTTGAAAATAATTTTAATTAATTTAAAAAAAATAATCGATGTCAAAACTCTAAAAAGGGGGAAATCAAAATTATAAAAAGGAATCAAACTTTAATCATACAAGATCATTTAATACATAAATTATTATGGAAATAAAATGAACTAATCAAAAATAAATATGGAAATATATATTATTATATATATAGTATATATATATATAAATATATTGAAAGAAAAGTAATCAATAAATAAAATAGAGTCAATAATAAAATATGGTGTTGAGGCTCATTAAACAAATGACAAAATTACTAAAAGGAGTTAAGAACGAATAGGATGATAAAATACGTAAAAAAAACATGAAGGATCAAGAAAACAAACTCTAATGAAGAATAAATCAACAACAAATACTATAAAAAGGACTTCAATACCTACATAGATAAACAAACAAAATAAATCTAAAAAGAAGCCTAAAAAACTATGAGGACACGAGAGTGATCCAACTTCTACTAATATTCCAACCATTATCTCTATTCAAATTATTAGGTCTTTTTTCAATTTCTAGGGCCTCCCTCAATTAATCATGATGGAAATGGCTAACCCTAGCAACGACTTGGGCCTCCTCAATGTAAATGTGATGTTTATATTTATTTGCATGCTCTATCAAAGTAGAGGAGCAAGTCGTGCCATGCTTGATGCCAGTGACATGCTCACAAATCCTTTGATTAATCGAGCGATCAGTCTCACCAATGTAGGGAGTTCCACAAGAGCATGGGATAACGTAAACACCGTTCATATTCTTGGGGTTAACTGGGTCTTTTATAGATCTAACAGAGCTCTCGATGGTATTTAAAGGCCTAAAGGTTGAAGCCACCTTATCCTTCCTTAGGATCCTCACAATGTTGTGAGTGGTCACTTGGACAAAAGTAATATGAACACGAGAAAATTGATCTTTTTGGTATCTTTCTTAACACTATGACCTTTTTCAACTCTGAGGGAAGTTTTAAGAAATTAATTTAAATATTGTATTTAAAAAACTAGTCATTTAATATAGCCGGTACCTATTAATATTTTTAATAAACTAATAAACGAATCTCATTATTTTTTTTTTCAAAAACTAGCCCTTTAATATAGTCGTTACTTAATAATATTTGTTTTTAATATATTAATAAATTAATATCATAATTTAAATATTATTTCTCAAATATAGTCGTTAGTTGAAATTATGTCTCTACATTGCTCTCTTTTAAGTATTTGCATCTCTCCTCTCTCTCGTCCTAATTATGACCACACTTGTTGGTTTGAAACACGTCGCGAAAAATTTCTCTTATGTGATTCAACCTAAAGATTTTGCTAAATTATTTTATTTTTTTGAAATGATTTTTTTCTAATATATAACTATTTTATTTATATATAAATTAATTGGTGTGTATGGGATTTAATTTTTATTTAAATTTAGATTTAATTTGAAATTTAAAAAAATAGCATTAATTATTTTAAATCCGGATTTATTAAATGGTTTATATATTTTGGAATGCTACTTCCATAATTTTGATTTAATTATCAATAAATATTAGATGGATCTTAGGAATCATACTCCACAAAATATTTTAAAATATTCGTAGTAATAATCACATATGAAAGATTAAGTTTTATCTTAAAACACTTATGCTCTTTTTTTTTCTTTTAGTTAAATTTAGTAAGTCACAGATGAAAGATTGAAATTTATGTTAAAAATATTTATGATTTTATTCTCTTTTAATTAAATTCATTAATTAGAAAAAATTATATGAACATGTGCATTATGAAGATGAGTTATGGTTTTTTTTGGGCATGTGGTGTTATTAGTAGGCCATGGTATTGGCTCATGGAATTGCAACAAAGCCTATTTACAGGAAGAGCGCGACAAAGTTCCTATGCCAAGGGCATCCAGGGTTTTTATGCGAGTAGAGGAGGTAACAGTATGAGAATAGGCTTCACTATTACAATAGAAGCTTGTATGTAGCATGCGAGGACGAAGTTTCATCAGTTGACATTAAGGTAGTTGGGTGACTAAGTTGCCTACCTCCCATTTTTAGTTTGTGGGTTGTTTGTTACTTGTTTGAATGGTAATATTTGTTTTGACGGATACTTTAGTCTATGAATGAGGAGTTTTTTCATATTGGAAACATTTTTTTCGGTGTTTTTCAAATTAGGCCCTATCCTTGGCTCTGGTCATTTAGATACATTCGAAAAAAATTTCCATTCCATCCCTGTATTTCCACCTCTTATTGTTCCATCTTTGACCATATCACTAACAGTTAGTTGGCCATCATACTTGAGGCTTCTCCACTCATCCTCCCTGGACATGATTAACATCTTCGCATCTAAAATTCTAGATATTGTTATCATATTTCTCATTGTTATCTATATCCTTTATTGTATCTGTTATCACACCAAAATTTCTTTAGAAGTTATTGAAGAAAGAAATGACAGAGGTAACCACAAACCTACATTCAAGATTAAGATCTAGCATTCCTAATTCTCATTGAGGGCTCTCTCTTTATGATTTAACTGTGTTTTGGTTAATTGATTTTAGGCTAGTTATTGTTGCACTTGGGTTTTGATTTGAACTTGGGTGGTGGGATCACTTACTTAGATGAACAGAGGGTTGCTTTTACCATTGGGCTATGGGGTCAAATGCTAGACAAACATGACTGGATCAAGTTCTAAAAACGGTGTCTACACAACAAGATAGATGACTTACTACAAATCTCAAAGGCTGGATGATGGAGTGGTTTTTAATCGGATACAGGGAGCAATTAAGGGTTCCTTAGGCTGGATTATAAAGAAAACGAAAGAGTTCAACTAGGATGGGAGAGAAATTAAGGGTTCTCAAATCCAGAGATCAAAGGAAAACATATACATAATTAACTGTGAAAAACAGAGTATACTTAAAAAAATTCTGAGTTAAATTTCTAGTTAATTCATTCAAATTTGGATGAAATTTATGTTTATGAAACACATAAGAAAGTAACACAATCAAACAAAGAAAATATTTCACTGCAATAACTCATCTCATGAATCCCATAATGCAATCTTTTTATTATTTGCTCCATTTTGTTGACTTGAAAATTGGTACAATAACCCTTAGCTTTAAGATCAAAATAAATCTACAAATGTATAGTAATCCACAATCAATACTTCAAATTATGAAGTATTTATACAAAAAGAATTTATAAAATATCCCAAACTGTCTTGGGAACTAATCTAGGAGAAAGAAATATCTTCATTCAAGAATATAGAGACAACTATTGAATTGTTGTTTGATGTCCCTGCTATTTAGGCTTTGTTGTCTTTAATTTTTGATCTTTTGCCCTTCAATTTGGTTTGCTATTTGGTCTTCACGATGGGTGTTTTATTCACTTTGAAATTTTATTTGATACACTTTGACTTGACTGACCTGTCAATATCTTTTTACTGTGTATTTCTACTTTTATTGTACATTTTATATTTTTACTTTGTATTTCTACATTAAATCATTTAGTTTCTCTAATGTGTCATCATTTGGTAATAGGATATTGAACATCTTTTTGTAGATCTCATCTACCTCTGTATACTTGGCAAAAGTAGGCTTATTGACAAAAAGGTGTTTTACCTCATGTTGGAGGTAAAAAAAATTCTCAAAAGTTTGATACAATACTTTCCTAGTAGTTATCCCCTTCATGGATGAATTATTCCCCTAATCTCTAGCTACTTCCCTGATTTTTCTGTTATTATATCCTATGTCATTAACTTGTCATTTATAACTAATGGATTTGGTAAACCCTTTTACCTCAAAATGTCGAACTTAAACATGAATCTGTCAATGGCCAATTGCATGGTTTGGCACTTATCCTCTAGGTTCAACATTAAATTCCTCTTGGTGAGGACCCTTTTAACTTCCAAAATTGTACCTGTTCTGTCAGGTATCTCTAATTCTTGCAGCTCATACTTGTTCTTGGAGTTGAGGAAGTGAATGATCCTTGCAGCTTCCTCTAGCATGTCTCCAAGTTCTACTTTGACTCTTTGTGTGCCTTCTATAGCCTGCTTTATTAAATCAACCTGTTCAAAAATAGCCTGGATGGATGACCAAATATCATTGACAAAGTCAATGTTATTGGCCCACAGTTGCTCCTTATCCTGACCTAGAGCTTCATTCAATGTCATCTCCTTCTCCAGGCTTTTGATTCGTTCATTCATCCTTGTAGACTTCTATTATTCTTCTTTGTGCATGATTAGGGCAAGTTTGTAATATGTTTCCAAGCTGGTCACTTTCTTCTTAAGCTTGTTCATCTCTGTGGTTTGAACAAACATTTCTTCCATTGATTTGACCAACCTGTTTGCCTCATCACCTGTAGACCCTGTTGTTGTTGACCCTGTTACTGATGTAGTTGGTGTAGATGCTAGCAGTGTTGTGACCATTGGATTTGTGGAAGCTAAGGATGTTGCCAAAGTAGAGGGTACAACAGTGGTAATTGTTGGGATGACAGTTGCATGGGCATCATCAAGACTATATTTCTTTAGCTTAATCAAGCTATCTAATTCTGTCTCCATCTCCTTTAACTGATCATTCAGTTGCATCACTAGGTCCATCATCTCTTCAGGATTGGTTTGGCTCTCCAAGACCTCCTTTGTTTGCGGGTGTTGTAAATGAGGCAGCTTAAGTTGTTTCTTGAGGGTTGGTATATCCTCATTCTTCTTTTTGATCAATATAGTAGCAGCCTTAATTTCACTTCGATGATGGCCCAGTTCGATGACCAAGTCCTCCAATGACTTGATCTTGTTTTCTTTGGACTATGGAGAGGCCTTCTCCAATTTATACTAGGTTGTTACATTATTGAGTGAATCCTGTATCCTGTGTGTAGCCATGGATTTTCCTGTAAGGGTGGATTAAATCATTTATCCAGCCTATTTGTGGAACTTTATCTGGTCAATGGGATGAACATCCCTGGCCAACACATCAAAATCAATCTTCTTGTAATCAGATGAGGTCTTTGTTTGCTGAACAGTTAAATACTGACATCAACGTGCTCTAGTTGGCTCGTGTATGTTTAAATTATTGGGCGTGTGTCTCTTCCTTCAACTTCTCATTCCTCATCCTTATCTCCTTGTACTTGTCTTTGATGTCCTTTTCTCTATTAGCTGGCCTAACAAAGGACGAAACCTCAACACTTTGTTTTCTCTCAATCATTTGAGTGTTGGAGGTTGATGGTTGATGTGTTTCACCTGAAGCAACTATGTGTTTGCTTCTTTGCCCCTTTGTTTCAGTGTCAGTTATTTCCCACTGATTCAATGTTCTCCTCCTGTTCAGACACAATATTCAACTTGGGCCTTTTCCTAATCTCAAACAACTCATTTGTAGTCTCCATGGCAGAGCTGGATGCCTCTTCCCTATTCCTCTTTGGATTCTTCTCTTCATTGACTGGGGTTTGTAATATAGGAGGAATATTCATTAGTTCCCCTAGTTTTGGAACCCGTAGGAAAGAGCTCTGGTCAATTTGTTTTTCAACATCAATGAATGTGTTCTCTACATCCAAAATTGTGTTATCCATATCAATCAATGTATTTTCCAACCACTAAAATTGGTTGGCAAATTGTTCAATGTCAAGTCTTGGGTGGTGGATGAAAGGTCCCAATTTCACCCTGAGTCTTAGCTTGTTTATGACCCCATGAGGGTCATATTTCCACATGAAGTTGTTGCCGAATTTCATATGTTGTAGTATCTTGCCAGCCTCTAGTCCAGCCTCTCTATTATTGCAAATGAATGGGCCCAATTGGTTTTTCATTTTAAACTAGGTCTTCTTCCTAGCAGATAGAAAGTGGACCACATCAGAGTTGATGATTTTTCTGAAATACTCAAGTGCAAATATCCTCATAGGGAGGTATTTTGGAAACTTATAAGGGGCTAATTGGCAGCCATAAACCCTAATTTCAGTGTGGTTTGGCGTAGGTACTAGTTTCCCACTTTGTTGTTCTTAGCCAACTGTAGCACCCTCTTGATTTCTTGGTTGATTCTAGGTTGAGTGTTACTAGTCAGCATGTTCATGAGTGGGTATACAAATGACTCTATGAAGTCTTTAGGTAAATGTTGTGGAGTATTTCTAGACCAAGGGTGTCCAGTAGACCATTGATCTATATTTTCCCTTGGTATCCAACTTCTGGATGCTTAAAGGGAACTTATCTTCTTGGTAATAATAAAACATGTGAAATAACACTGAAGAGTACTTGAAAACTCTTTCAGTGGAAAGTCTTGTGAATTTTTCATGCATCGTGTCTGCAATGAACTGAGCATAATTCTACATGATAGCAAGAGGCTTGCCTGGGCTAAAAATGGACAGGAAGGCCAGGATGATCTCACCCACATGCTCATCTATGGTATATCCTAGGATGTAAGAGAGCATGGTGATTATATGTCTATCTGTGTTTGAAAAATGGTGGCGCATAATGTGGAGTATGTGTGAAAGTATGTCGGTCTTCAATGATGAAAGTCTGGAATATTTTCCTTATCATAACCAGGTCTAGTGTGATGTATAAGTCCAATAGGTCTCCAGTATATAGAGAGGTCTGCTTAGGGCTAGGTTGGACTTGCAGCATTCGGTTAATGGACTCTGGTGTAATGGTGAATAAGATCTGTTGGTTTGGGGCAACAATAGCTCTTTGACTAGGGATATAGTAGGCATGACAAAAATGTATGATATTGGGGAATAGGTGAACTTCTGGGAATAGGTATTTGGGTAAATTGGATTCCCAAAGGTGGATGTCATCGGTATGGTTCAAGAATCTGTCCTTACTCCAGCAGTGGAGCTTTAGGAGGTAGGATGCAATAGCAGTGTCTTTTATTTGGAAATCCTTGTTTGCTAGTGCCAAATGGTCGATGTATAGGTGATGGGTTTGCACAAGTCTCACGTGTAGAGAATTCTGGGAAGCCATTTTTAGGGGGAGGTGTTAATTAGGCTTGTATAGGCTATACCAGTGAAGCTTTGAAAACTTTGATGCAGTGAGAGGGTAATTTGCAGTTTTCAAAAGAGGGGTTTGGGTATTCAAGTGGAAATACTCCTCAATTTACAAAAAAATAATTAATTTCAATTAATTAATCTTTGAATTAACTGTATGTTTTACAATTTAGAGGGTCGTTCTAATTTTTCTCAAAATACCTGGAAATTGGTGGTTCTGCAAACTAGTTTTCATGGTGACTGTAGATGATACGGTGGCTTCTTCTATGCACTCAATGCTTGAATTGGGCATTTGGAGCTTGTTCGGGAGGTAAACAATGGTCAATTTTGGTTGCAGAGGCCCAGGGTGGCGCAGGAAGGCTTAGGCGACATTTCTTAGTGAAAACAAGCAAAAATAGTCGAAATGGGCTTCTCCAGCCTTTTAACCAGCAACGGTTAGAAATTGGCGTGGAATTTTATAAATGAACAGTGGATGGTTTTATCTTTTGGGGGGCAGGCAGTTTCAGGAGCCATCATACTACTTTTGGCAGGCGGGTGATATTTCCTTCAAAGCATGCGATTTCGCTTAGAGTTGCCACATAGTAGAATAGGGTCAGGGAAAAACTTCGAATCTCGTGTGCCCTCGAGATGATAAAGGTCAGAGAAGGAATGAGCACGATATGGATGAACATCATTAGATCTGGGGGTGGGAGATCTAACGGATGTCGTGTATTCGAGATGCACGGAGGGGAATCGGGCTCAAGATTTGTGGGGCTCGAGGGCTTAATTACAATTAATTGTAATTAATTAATACACAAAGCAGGGATTAAATATAAGCATGGGTTAATGGAGTGGAGACCAGGGTTTATCATGGCGGGGTTTTCTTAACCGCACCTGGGTTGGTGGGTTAAAAGTTTTATGTCAAGGAAATATAAATCGAGGAGTTAATTAAATAATGCGGGGGGGACTAAACTTAGGATAAGGGGATTTCATGGGTTTTTGAAGTGAAATAAGGAAATTAATAAGGGGGAAGGTGATTTTTGCAATGGGGAATTGGTTTCATACTAGGGAAAGGGGATTTTGGGTACGGGGATGACATTTGAAGGGTAA
Organism: Pinus taeda; assembly: GCA_000404065.3. Lineage (NCBI taxonomy): Eukaryota > Viridiplantae > Streptophyta > Pinopsida > Pinales > Pinaceae > Pinus > Pinus taeda. The sequence continues at coordinate 20,215 of APFE031331154.1, read as the reverse complement.
TTTACTAGGGAAATGTGTGAAACCAAGGGGTAAGGGTCAAAATGAAGGGAAAAGGGTATTCTTCTAAGAAATAATGGGATAATGGGGAAATTAGTAAGTATGTAATCGAGGTGAAATGAAATGAGGGGAAGTTAATCAAATAAGCTTGTGAACATCCTTTCACTCTCATAAATGCTCCTGCACATTGAAACATAGGATTAAGCATGATAAATGTGCTTATGATTTAACAACCTTGTACACCTGCAACCTTTCTTCTACCTACCCTTTACTTATCCTAACATTTTTTCTTCACTTTATTGGGTGCATTTAAGCTAGTAGACCCTTTCTTTCCTTTTCTTTTGACAAGCAAACTATCTAATTCTAATCTTATAATTTCCAATGGCTCAGTTAGGCTGATGAGCACATTTTTATTTCTCTACCTAACTATTGATCTGCCAAGGTAAAAGAGTTTGGGTAGATCTTTATTCTCTATCTATAAACATAAAATTTAAAGCATCAATAGTCAAGATTAGACTATTTGACTATCATGGGTTGTGGCATTTATGAAAAGCTACACACAACCATTATTTTGCATAGTAAAGTAAAAAGTAGTGGCACTTGAATTTGCACACTTTCATGATCTTGTTTTTGTTTGGGGTTCATATATTTCACTATTTTGATCTTTTCTTATTCTTTGTGTCCTTTTATTATTTCTTTTAGGACATACCCTCTTTACATCTTCTAATTTTTTAATATGGAAAAAATTTGTAGAAAGCAAAAGTATGTAAAATATTACAAGACTAACCATATCCAATTCAAAATTATGAATCATATTATTATAGTACCCTAACAGTATCATCTGTGACCAATTGAGCTTACATCGCCAGAGACCATATGCCTCTCTGGATTAACATTCTTAAGATCACTTTTCCTTCATCGCATCAAGACCATGGGTCTTGTTTAGAGACCACTAATTACTCATCTCTCTGGAGGCAATGAATTGGCACTTTCACCATCTACCGACCCTACAAAAAATTTGGTTTTAGATGTTGTAACTGATGCTGGACATGCTTAGGCTGTTGTTGCTATTGTTGTTGCACGGGACAATACTTCCACTAGCTTACACAACTGCATTGTAGTTTTTTCATTCTTAGACTATCACTGGATCTGTAGGGGTGAAAAAATGTTTATGGTTGACCTTACCAGAATATATCTGATTTCACTCTTTTTCTTATCAATTCAAACTGTTCTATGGTTGTTTGTCCATGAGGTTAATGGAATAATTTTATGAGGCATTATAATTTCACAAACCTGAGGTATTAAATCCCCAATGACCATTTTTCATTTCATCCTGATTGTCGAGCATTCCAATTGGTCAAGGATTATTATTTTGGGATATTTCCTTCTATCTACATTAATTTACCAAATTGGGATTTGGATCAGCAGCGAGGTGGCTACGGGTATATGTGTCATGGGTGCTACGTGCTGACCAATTTCGCACCTGATGGGACTCATATCCTCGTGGACTTCTTCCCTAGGTAATTTTCAAACTTATTCAAATCCTCTCCATCAACCATTTGTTTCGGCTGGGGATTCCCTCCATCTCTTTATCCTACCTACCTCTGACACCCATACCTTTCTTACCTACTTTTCCCCTTTGCACTATATCAATCACCCTACCTCCATTGATTCTACCTTTGATCCTATGGACCTATTAGATCTTTTCATATCAGACAACTCAGAATATGAATCTTACATCAGAGCCACCTTGGAGGTTGAATTGGCACATCCACCTCACCCTTCATCGACCCCACTGCCAGCTCAATGGAATGCCCATCTTGCTCCCCACACGGTCACCCATATATCATTGGAGATCCATGTAGCAACAATACTACCTGATGTGGAGACCAGCCATGTACACTTGCCTTAGGGGACTCTTCTAATTGTCTCACATACGGATCAACCTCAATTTGCAAAATGCCACAAATCCTCACAGACTCCTAAGACCAGAAAATGACATCGAGTGATCGGGACTTCTCCTTAGACGCAGTTGTTGAGTTTTGGATATGATGTTCTCCTAGACTGTGTGATCAACCCATAAAAAAGAGCATTGGTGGGTCACTAGTACTTCTCAGATTTACCAGAAGTGGAGATGTGAACATGGGTTTCAACTGAGTGAAAATCACTCCTTGGTTGCAGTCCTGTGGTTAGTATACTCATTAATTCTTCGTACAACTTCCACTTCTTACAGCAAGAGGACCTGGAAAAAGTCATCAATTTGTTATGGGTTTGAGGACACAATTTTTTATCACTTCACCCTTGGTATATTGGTTTTAACCCACTCAAGGATACCTCTCGTAAGAAATAGATTTGGCTGAAGCTTCCAGGACTACCCATTGAATTCTGGACCAAAAGGGTCTTTAGAGACATTAGAAATGCAATTGGTAAATTCATTTATGTGGATCTGAAGTGTCTGGGAGCTAGGAACAAAAGGGTTGCCTGGATTTTGATAGAATGTTGTTTCTCTTGGGGCCTTCCTGTGCATATGGATTTGGTTTGGGATAAAATCCACATACATCAGAGGCTGGATTTTTGGTGTATACCATTTTGATGTCTGCTTTGCCACCACAAGGGTCATCTTATGGCATAATTCCCTCGGAGACACAAGAATAAGGTTGTTGTGGGCGGTGATGCTCTGGTTTTGAAAGGCGCTAGACGGGACGTTGTTCATAAACATGGCCATGGTATCGATGGAACCAATTGGAAATATTGCCAACAACTATCAGGTACCTTACCTTACACCCACCCCTCATATCCTAGTTGTATGTTTAAGGAGCTTCCATCTTCCATTTCCCCCAATGTTGAACCATCCTCCCCTTGCAACTCCCCTATTATTTCATCAAACTTGGGTACTATCCATTTTGTTACCTCTACTATGCTACCTGAACTTCCCCACATGTCCCTACACACTTCCCCTCCTTTGATTCTAAGGAATTCGCCTCCACCACCCTCTCCCTCCTTGATGACAACCAAAAATTTGGCATCCCAATCCCATCCTTCATTGTTGATGAATCCAAAGAATCCCCCACATCCTAACATTTCGCATCCCCACGACTCCCCACTCTCCCCCCAATCTTTTGTATCTTCCCCAAGGAACTCGATGGACAACGACATAGAATTTATGCTTGCAAACTTGACCCTTGACCTAAAAACCTTGTCCATACATTTGAAACATCGACAGACCTATTCAACTATCAGCCCCAACTTGGCTCTTAATATCACCATTTGACATCAGGAGAAGAGGAGAAGCATATGTTTTCATGGCCGGCCCAAATTTAAATCGATCTCTTTTGATGATTCTTCCTCCCTTATTGATATCCCTATTGGTACCTCCTTTGAACCTCGGGCACTTAGAGCAAAGTCACTCGGCCTCCATACATCATGACTCTCTTCCTTTCCGTTAATATGCGGGGTCTAAGGGACTCACAAAATTTCCACCCCCTCAAAGAACTCTTCTCATCTCTCAATCCACATATCCTCCTACAAGAATTCATGACGATTACTAACTTGGTGCTTGAATACTTCAGAAAAATGTTTTCGGATTGGCATATGGTGGTTATTGACTCCCTCGGGCTTTTCATGGGTTTGGCCACACTGTGTAATCCAATATGGGTGTTTTTACAGGCTTATAGATTTTTTGTTGGTATATTTCTCACTGCACATCTCAAGGATCTGGATCGTTATTTCTGCATTCTAAATCTATGTGCTCCATATAGGGATAGAGTGATGTTTTGGGACAAATTAGAGTCATCAAATATTCTTGAAATTGGATTCCTCATTGTGCCAGGAGATTTTAACACCACTATAACAATAAATGAATGTTGGGGCTTGGTTCGAAGGATGGATCCACTTGCGGATAGGATTAAATCAATATTTAGTGATAATAATCTCATGGACATTCAACCCCATACAAATGTTCCTACTTGGAACAATGGAAGAGCCGTTTCACAACATATTGCCAAGTGACTTGATCGATACTTGTTCCATGAAGATTTGATTGAGAGAATGGGATTCCTACAATCTGAGGTCCTAAAAACATATATATTTGATCAGTTGGTCATCACATTACTATGGAGAAGAGAACATATGCATTTGGGCATGTCTTCCAAGTTCAATCGAATTTGGCTTGAGGATGCAAACTTTAATACTCTCATTAGGGATTCCTAGATTCATTATAGGTTAGAAAACTATCCTCCCATGTAGGCCATACATGGGAAACTACATACCTTAAAATCGAAAGTAAGAAAATGGGAGTGCAAGAAGAAAATGAACATGATTAATGATTTAGTTGGCATCAAAAAGGAGTTGGGAAAACTTGGTATGATCTTGGATGTTGGAAACCATTTTCTAGATCTCATAAATAATCATCAAGGAGTTGGAGGAAAAGAAACAAAGAGTATTACATATTCAGGAAGTCACATGGTGATTGAAAAGTATGGCATTGTGCCTAAAAGAGGGGGATAGGAATACTAAATTTTTCCACAGGTACGTGTGGAGTAGGAAGATTTCTCTCTGCAGACAGAGACAATCCCTCTAGCCTAGGGGAGAGGGTCTCGCCACAAACAACAAAAGCTAATATACTTTCCTTTTCATTGAGAATGGATAAGATCCTACCTCTTGTATCGTTAATCCTTGTTTGATGAATTCCTTGTTCCTTTGCTCCAGCGATCGCGTCCTTAGTGTCAATCAAGCACCTGAAACAATGAGATAAGAAACCAAAGCACACATGATAGCATAAAAAATATTCAACTAACTTAAGAGGCCAAGTAGTCTTAAGCTATCAACTAACATATGCAATTGATATAAGAAATAAAATATCAGTGGTACTATTGTGACAAAAAGGAAAGTACAAACTTTGCCTTAGCATTGCAAGTCTCCTTCGACATGTCCAGGTTCCAACACCAGCGTCAGCACCTCATGATTCACCCTCAAAACAATGAAATTTCAAGGCTTCTTCCTTTTTTCTCCAAACCAAAAAAACTACAAGCTTATTCTCCCTTCACAAGCACAAATTAGAAGGCTAAGGCTCTCAAGATGGCTATCAAGATTTGTAGATTATTCTAGCGCTTTCATTAGGTACTTGAGGTTGGAAAAGGAGGAATTTATATAGCTTGAGAGAGGGGAAATGGATCCTCTTATGATGGGAGAGGCCTTATCCCTTTTCGTTTGTTCTATTTTAATAGGGGAAAGGATCCCAAATAGTCTCTCTTAGCTCTATCTTAGCTAACCATTTACCAGACTTCCGTTCACGAAATTTCTAGACCTGGAAGCTTCGAATACATTTTCTAAAACTTTCAAAAAGAGGGTCGGTGCGGGTCATGAATGGATTACCAGTGTCCCTTGGCACTAGGCCCAGTTTTAGACTGTGCAAATAAGCGTAGGAAAGAAACTGAGTGATTGCACTAGTCTTGAAAACTGAGTTTGGAGGAATATTCTTGGGAAAATATGTGAGAGGGAAATGTTTTGTAGATGAAGAGGGATGTAGGGATATTTTCTTCATTACAAGGAAACACATGAGGGTCATTATAGAGGTCCTCCGGGATCGAGGAACGAGGATTATAAGGACAGTGACAAAATGTTGTGTAACAATACACAAATTATAGGAGGAATGTCAACACCATCTAGAGTATAAAAGATTCAAGTGGTAACATGGTACATACATTCTCAAAGATTTAGAAGGTGATAGTAACATCTTTGGAACATGCTTACAGGACACAGTGGGGGTCATGTCTTGAAGACTATGTTGAAAATAGAAACAAGAAATGCTAAAAATAGAAATGTTAAAAATAGAATTGCTATAAATAGCATTCCAGGATATACTCCAACTCTTTTGGAAATAGAAAAAAATAGAAATGCTAAAAATATCATTGCTATAAATAGTATTTCAGGATATATTCCAATTTTGATTTGTCCTTAAATAGAAATTGAGAATTAAAATTCGAATTTAGTATCACTAGTTGTTTGAAAGATAATTAATTAATTCATGTTGAGTTAATTAGTTGGTGAAAATAAAACATGAAGTCTTTGTGAAGACATGCAACAGTTATCCCTTTGATTGAGGAAGTTATCCCTTAGATAAGAATGAGTTGTATTTGAGATGTAATTGGTTAGCTTAGTTAACTGAGTTAAGTCCAATTAGATTAGTTCCAAACAGTTTGTGGAACTAATTATGAATTCAGTCAGTTAATGCATGCATGCATGCAACTAGTGTTCTCCAGATAACTGAATATTCTCTCATGAATAACTCATGCATGTCAGTTCATATAGAGACCCAGTTGAGATTAAAGGAAGGGATAGTGTACTATCAGTTGGAGGAATTTTCCTATAAAAGAAACTCATCCATGCAGAAGAAATTAACTCCTTCAGGATTGCGCAATTAATTCAGAGGTCAGTGTTGTGCGCGAGGTGAGAATCACACAGGTTGCAGCTGGAGGACCTAGGAGAAACTGCGCAAGTAAATAGGAGGCTTGGAGGACTGAAGGAAGGCATATGTGTTGCCTATTCCATCTATGAGAAGTAGTGAGGGATTGTACCGAGAGCTGGATAGCTTGAGAGCTAAAGATTTGTGTAATCCTGAGATATTTCCACTTGTATGATGATACAAATAGTGGGATTTTTAGCTGAGGCTTTCCCTAGAGTATTCTTTTGTGTTTCATGTGTGATTGGATATTATTCTCTATTATATGTGTTCTGTTTGATCTTTCTCAAATTGATTAAGCTTCCACAAGTTTGATTGTAGAAGTAGATTAAGTATCTTGCTTTAGTACATTGCATAATCAGTTTAATCTATAGTGAGAATTTCTACATGGTATCAAAGCTAGCTGATCTATAGAGAAATTTCTACATGGTATCATAGCAAAGGTGGTCAAAGCAGAGAACAATATACAAAGAAGGGAGAAGTTTTAAGTTTTAAGTTCTTGATTGTAGGTACAAAATCGATTTCTTATCACATCTCAAAGTTCACCAATGGAAATCAATGGCTTGAGACTCAAGTATGCCCTGGATAGTAGCTCAAATTACATATCATGGAAGGATCACATGCAAGTGGTATTAGAGCACAATGGTTTGAAGGAATTCATTGATCAAGAAGTCCCCAAGCCAACAGCGGCTAATGTCCAAGAATTGGCGGAACGGAAGAAATGTGTGGTGAGAGTGAGGAAGATTCTTCTAGACGGAATTCGAGACCATATTGTCTCGAGTCTCCATGGGAAGGAGACATTGTTTTGAATGTGGAAGACATTGAACGATGTATATCAGAACAATAGTGATCAGAGGAAGCTGGCGCTGAAAGACAAGCTTCAAAAAATCAAGTGTGAAAAGGGCGACATGATCTCTACATATCTAAACAAGCTCACCACCTGTAGAGATGACCTTGGAAGCGTAGGAATCACAACAACCAATGATGACATCGTGAGTCTTGCTCTCCTCGGTTTTCCTAAGAGTTGGCATAGCCACCAAGACTCAGTGAATGGAAGAGAGAAACTTCCAGATTGGGAACGAATGTGGTCAGATCTGATGTAGGAGGAGATCAGGAGGAGCA
>APFE031331141.1:82728-123074 GCA_000404065.3 Pinus taeda | reverse complement strand
CGATAAGGTCGCCATTTTTTAAGTGCATGTAGTATTGCCAACATTTCCTTCTCATAAATAGCTTTCTTGAGATGTAGCGGTAAAAATACCCAATCACCTACATCAAAACATTTTTCACTACGATGTTGATCTACCTGTTGTTTCATTTGATTTTGCACCAAAGTGGCGTTATCCTTTAAAAGTTGGAGAACTTGTCGCTGATGCTCGATGTGATCTTTCACTGCTTGAACCTTTTTCTTCTTGATATGTCCTTCTATCTCTAGAGTTTGAGGAGTGGTAATTTCTTCCAATCCTTTACAAGATATGGTTGGATTTATTTCTTGACGCTCGATGTGATCTTTCACTTCTTGAACATTTTTCTTCTTGATATGTCCTTCTATCTTGATAGTTTGAGGAGTCGTAATTTTGACTAGTGAATTACAAGATATGGTTGGATTCATTTCTTCTTTATTGATGTGATCTTTCACTTCTTGCACCTTTTTCTTCTTTATATGTCCTTCTATCTTGATAGTTTGAGGAGTGGTAATTCTTGCCGATGCTTTACAAGATATGGTCTGATTCGTTTCTTCTATCTTTGGGGTTGGATCCTGACGTATATCCTCTTCTTTCGATGTTTCTTGATCCTTTTCTTCCTCCTCTTCATACTCTATGTAAAATAATTTCTTCTCAAGACACTTATTACCTTTAGTGCATTTGCTATCACAATTGTAACAAAGCCCTTTTTCTCTTTTTTCTTCCAATTGTTGTGGTGTAACCCTTGTAGGTTGTGGAAGGCTAGGAGAAACAACACTTCCATTTTCATAGCTTTGAGGAGTAGAATTAATTGTTGCCATAATTTTACTTTCTAGTATGTCACAAATCCCTTTTACTCTTTGCAATTGTTGTGGTGTTGCTCTAAAGAAGGTGTTGCTCTTTGTATCCTCATAATGTGATATCATTTCCTCCATGAAAATTGACCACGTGACAAGTTTTTTACAAGAACAAAGCCCTTTATACCATAAAAATTGATCTGGTTCTAAATATGAAGATGTAATACATACCTTTTGTAACAGTTGTACACCATGTAGATCAAAATATTGCTCCATCTGACATATCCAATTTACTGGATCCTTGCCATCAAACTTCCTCATCTTGCTTTTTCTTGATTTTAGGAGCTTGATCTTGAAATGACCGTAACTATGTACTTGCAGATCTTTAAGTTCTAAAACTATGACTTGTCGTATTCCTCTATGTTCTCTTTCCAATGCCACCATTCTGACCCCAATTGGATTCTCCAATGAAGAGTTATGCCAATTCTTCCACAGTGACTTGATTATAGACTAATTCAGTAGATCGAACTTGTACGATGTGCCACGTGTCACTGTTTCTACCTCTGCATCTGAAAAATGCATACAAGAAACTACAGTCCGTCCTCTTTCTTTACCTTTTGACGAAATTTTAATCCTATCCCCAGCGAGAAAGTTATGACGATTTTCCCCAGGTCACCTGTTTGGAATGTAATTCAGGAGTCTGCAAAAAGACCAAATTCCTCAGATCATATCTCCAAAAATATAGTGCGAAAATATCTGAAATTAGGACCCAAGGTTAAGCACCAATTCTTCTCAAATGGGTTTTGTTTGTGACTTCGGAAACGTCACAGAAAAAAAGTTATAGCGAAAATTCCACGATGACTTTTTTGGAGTAGCGAAACCCTAGAATCCAATGCTCTGATACCAAATGTTGTGAAACCAGCTCAAGAAAAGATAGAAAAGATAGATCAACGACTTAGAATTCAGCCTCTTCGAGGGGGCAACCTCCTTTACATTAATTAATGAACATTCTTGGATGATACAAATGAAAAGACCTCCTTTTTATATATAGGAGTCTAAGGGCTCATACATATTAGCGCCACATAACAATAAATGTAAGGCACAATAATAACAATAGTGGGCTTCTATGGGGCACAATAGTAACAGTATGGGCACTACATGGGTACATCAATATAATAAGGGGGTTGTACTAATAACAATAAGGGGTTACACTAGTAGTATAGGGGCCTAACAGTAACAAACAACTATACAAGCTAATTTTCACAATAGCTAAGCAATACTCTCAGGAACCCTAATAGTATGGCTTTGTAGTCTCATAGTGACATGATTGATCGTAGTCTCTGGTATGCCCTAATTCAATCCCTTGACATGTTGTTCGAACTTTGCAAGAGTGTCAGCCACATTGAGGTCTTGTATTACCTCCAATTCCTTGCATCAAAATGTACTTAAACTTATGCCTACTATGGGTCCAAAACATGCCAAATATAGGATAAACTCACTTTTTGAACAAGTCTAATGTCTACATGTAAAAATTTATAGTTAATCTCGGATACATGAAAAATACCAAAATTTGTAAAAATAAAAAATAAATGAATAATCAAAATGATCTTGTTTTACCTATGGCACTCCATTGCTCATCCTCAGGTAGCATGAGCTATAGATATCCACAATAGTCCATCCAAACATATGGATAGTCTTCAACCATAATGAGTTGCATACACAACCATCAGAAGAAGACAGATGTGAAACTCATGGAAGACAGACCAACATGTTTAAACATGAGGTACACTCATCGCCTCAGGCGTGGATCTCTAGGATCCAGAAGTGAGAGTGAGATATTTTGTGGATGGAGTAATGGAATCCTCTCCAAAGTGAATGCAATCAAAATGTAAACATACCTGAAGTTTTCAATGACACATCTTTTGCCTTGGTGAGTTGTTCCTTCATGTTTTATAACACCCCCTCACTCCAATTGAACATTATCAACTCGATGGACTCTAATGTGTATTGCATTTGGGACCTATTAGCCAAATTTAAGGTAGAATTGCTAGCCAATCTAGAAATGATGAAAAGGATTACCCTGAATGGAAAAAAGATCGGATCCTTTATCTTGATTTTCACATATTTTGTTGACTAGGATTGAGGTCTACAATGTGCACCAATATAGTCTTTGACATTCTCTCCACCCCTTCTCGAGCAAGATAGTGAGATATGAGCATGTATCCTTGATAAACCTTTCAAGAAATAAATGTCTTCCACCTATATGTTGAGAATATGTGCTCAGAGCTTGAAGGATTGTGCCTACACGTCCCACACGCTGACAAGATATTCCAATAGTTTCATCTGTTTTCTCATCCCAACGAGCCAAAAGAACATGAGAATCCCATAGTTTCTCAATTCCTCTATGGTTGTTGGATCATTGGAAACATCCATGTCTTTTAATTCAAGTTCTCCTTCTCGTAAAATCAAAGCCATTTTGTTCCAATGAATACCTGAAACATGACAAGAAAAATCATTAGAATAAATCTCGAGCAAAAATCTGAGAAATTTGAGTTAAGAGAGAAAAAATAAATTCAAATGCACCTAGTGCACCCTACTAAAGGATTGTGCCTACACGTCCCACACGCTGACAAGATACTCCAAGAGTTTCATCTATTTTCTCATCCCAACGAGCCAAAAGAACATGAGAATCCCATAGTTTCTCAATTCCTCTATGGTTGTTGGATCATTGGAAACATCCATGTCTTTTAATTCAAGTTCTCCTTATCGTAAAGTCAAAGCCATTTTGTTTCGATGAATACCTGAAACATGACAAGAAAAATCATTAGAATAAATCTCGCGCAAAAATCTGAGAAATTTGAGTTAAGAGAGAAAAAAATAAATTCAAATGCACCTAGTGCACCCTACTAAAGGAATATAGTGCACTCCAAAACTCTCCATAGTTAATTTGTTTATGGCCCAACACACTTTTTGATATTACCGGGGTGCGTTGGAGATAGGGTGCAAAATTAAATCCCTAAACCACTCAAAACTTGAAAAAAATTGCATGCAATGAAAAGATGGAATTGTGAGAAGAAAGAGGAAGGTAAGATCATAGAAGTGATGACACCGAAAATGATCCACCAGATTGGCTGCAATCAACTGCTAAATATCGGGGGGAAAATGCACTCAGATCTCACTCACCAAGAGGTAAAATGTGAAATGGTAAAAATAAAATTACTTTTCTTCTTATGGTCATTTTTATTATTATTTTATTATTTTAATCTAAATTTTACCTAATTTTACCATGTATTAGATATTTTTAATATTTTGATGATGTTCTGAGCGCATTAACAACTTTTTGCAAGAACTAATGACATTTTGAGTTAAAACAGATCATTTTGACCATGGAGCACACTTTTATCACTTTTTTGGGCTTTGTGAACACACAAAAAAGGATGCCCCTGGTGTCCTCTTTCAGCTCTTTTCAAAATCACTAAACATGAAAAGATGGTCAAGCACTTGTCTTTTCGAACTTGTTAAATTAATTGAAAAGACGTATGCCCAGTATAAGTTTAACATTTTTCCGGAATGAGATATACTATTTATGAAAAAGGAATAGCTTATTCAAACATGGCTAAGAGGTTCCCCTAAGTATTATTTTCAACCTTTTCAGACTCAAGAGACTATCTTTTAAAATGAACCTTTAGATTTTTCTTTTTTTCCTCTTTCTCAAACTCTCCAAACATGATAAAGGAGATGAGTTACACCTTCTCTGAACTTGTAAAGCCATCAAATATTTATGGGCTCATCGAACATGATGGGACTAAGCCAATCCTTCTTAGGGTTCGTTAGAAATACAAATAGGGATTCATCTGAAGGATGAAATTACAAATTAAGCATATGTTATCCTTGTCAAGCTTGTCAATAAATAAAGAGGCAATGATAATAAATGGTTGGGGAAATTGGGAAAATAGGGTACTTTACCTATTAATGGCAATGAGTCTTTCTTGGACATGACACGCTTCCACTTCATCACTTTGGTTGTTTGGTTGGGAAATCTTCTTGTCTGTTTGGTTCATCACACCATATCAAAACCTCTACATTTGGTTTTGGGTTAATGATACTAACTCCATTTAGTGTTATCGATATGTTCAAGAGAAGTCTTTTAGTTAATATCATTTGAAATGCTCCTAACCCTTCATTCATGTCTGTCATTCTTGAATCAGCTATACATCAACACTATTTTGTCTCGAATCGTGATACCTATTTCATGTTGTTGATGGGGGGATACATCAAGGCCCTCTTGTGATGGGTCACTTCCTATTGACATCAACTCATTACACAAGAAGTTGATATAGAAAATCCCTTTGGTACCTTCAGTATTTCATACATCAATGGAAAGTTTACTCACTCTTGGTGACAAATTTTCATTATTGGCCTTCAACTGAAAGATTCTATGTGGTGTTCAACTTCAACTCATTTAATCATACCATATAGACTGTACTATAGTACCTTCAAAGACATTAACATCATTGGTGTTTTTTCTTGGGTATGTTAACAACTCATATCATTGGCCGATAATCAATTGGTTCCCACCATGTTCAACTTTAGTTCATTTATTAACATGGCTAGACTCGTACATTGGATGATCGAGTGAATGAGATAGAAGACGCCAGATCTCGTTTCATCCATCTAGGCTATGATTTTAAGATTAATGCACGATTACAAAGAATGATGGCCATGATAATACAAACAATCATCCAAGCATGGGTCTACTCTCTATCATCAATGGAAGAGATTCCTTCATCATTCTACATGTAATTTTATCTTATATGATGGGCATGGGTATGCCTCCCTGAACAAAGATATAATGATGAAAATGTATTGTAGTGGATGATGATCTTAGCTAGTTGTTCTTGATCCAAAATTGTCACAAGGTAAAGCACTTCAGTCATTAGCTGCCATTTTAGAATTTGTACTTAAGACAACAATCTGTTATAGGCCATTTTGCCACATTTTGTCAATAGGCCTACAAACTGGATCAATCAACATCCATGAACATGTTTTCATCATCCTCTCACAAATACCTAAGCATGATCTTTCCAAAAAGTTTGTGTTTCTGGGATTAATAGCTCAAAATCTATTTTTTTAGCCCCAATGTACCCTGTCCCTTTATCCACCCTTTAGTGTTATTTTCTCTCTTCTGCACTAGCATTGATAAACACTTGTTTCTCCCTTCTACAGGAGCATTGATTCTAGAAATTTAGGAAAATTAAAAGATATTTTGAAGCTTCCTCTTTAAGAAGCTTCCAAGGGTGGCTTTAACTATTTACCATGGATAAGAGCTCAAATCCTATCTGATCCTATGTTGGAGTCTTCACCTCTTATCCCTTGAGCTCGTCCTCCCATCATATGTGAATCTATTGTAGCCGCTACAACCACCGTCCAAAATTTTAGCCTGCACCTAATTTCAGAGCCTCCCTTGGGAGTTTCTCTTGATGACAACACACCCTCAAGTTCACTTCGTGAGCCCTTGCGAATCTTTTCATTCGCATTGCTTGTTCATTTTACCCAAGTTTCTACATTTTGGTGTCTAAGTCGTGCTTGCGACCATGACCTAGTTATGTTCAAAGTCTTCACTTCGTGCGTACTTGTTGTGTAAAATATGAAAGAATCTGTTGCGCTACACACAGAGTCACATTCACTATTGTACAAGCGTCACCATGATCAATCAAGGATGAGTTACGAGTGTCACACTTGTCACTTGCACCGTCACTCTGTCTTGTTGAACATGTGTGTCTAGAAGTTTTGAGTCGCTTCATCGTCAAGTCATATGAGTGTGTGTTTGTATGATCACCTATGCATATTTTGATCATTCACACACTAAGTCATTTTGCTAAATTTTTGATGAAATGACTCCCTTCTAACAACCGAACCATCACCTCGTCATCAACTTGATCGACTGCCACCGAGCAAAATGCAGAAGAATCAAGCAAATCTTTCCAAGTTTCATTGATTACAAGAAATCCAATCAATTGTCATGATGGCCACCTAGAAAATCGGACCTGATAGCAACCTCAGGATTGACTCCCCTCAAAAATTGTTCAGAGGCTACTGGCCTTGGCTACTCTACTCATTGAGGAAATTGCACAGACATGTGAAACAGAAACCAAGTGTCTATCCTTGTCAAACCAGAAAATTGTGTAGTTTTCCTAGTCAGTCCTCCCGATGACTGACCTGCTACTCATCCAAGAAACTACGCAATTTTCATGAGTAGGCCTTCTTCTAGATAACAGTCTGCTCATCTCAGAAATTGTACAAACATGATCAACATGCTAGCTTGTCAGCCTTAGTGTAGCTTTCCTCCCTAGCAGCTCCAAGCAATAGACTACCATTTCCCTCCTTGAATTTCACAATTTCTGTTGTCAAGCACCCAACAACAAACTGTGAGTTCCCTCTCAGAATTGAAAAGTTTTGACTCCCAGGGACCTGGCCAGTTCCTCCCAAAAATTATGCAGTTTCTACATACTGATCCTCCTTGTAGCATGACATGTTCCTCGAGAACATTGTGTAAATTTTTCCTTCCAGCCCTTCGTACCTGCTCCTTCTAGAAATTGCAGAGATTCTACCTACCTTTCCTTCCTACAGCCCAGATTGTCCCTCTCAAAATTTACGCAATTTTTCCTTCCGTCTAAGTGGGACCTCATAGATAGTCACTGTCAACTTGGTTTGACCATCTTCATCGCTGAGTGACTCTTGCACAGTTTTCATCAGCCATGCCTAGGGCCATCATCCCACTTTGCAACCTTTCTGGCCTCTCCTGGTCACATACATCTGAATGATCATGTGTCATGGTAGACTAGAAGGTTTTTGGATTTGATGTCATCTGGTCATGAGTGTCTGTAGGCATAGGTACACTAACAAACATTGTGTGAAAACAAAAAGGATGAACAAATGGAGCACATGTAGAAGGACATGTTCACCAACGACCAACGAATGATACATGTGAAGAGATGTGCTCGTACATGGATAATAATGCAAGTATGTGTTCTCAAATGGACGAATGAGAAAACATGCAAGATGTGCTCACGGATGGATGAACAGATGAACATGCACCTTTCATGAACAAATGAGCCTGCCATGCCTTCCAACATGCAAGCAAGGAACAACATGCCAAATCATCATCAAGCGAACTGAAGACCAAAGAACTCTTTTCACACTTTTCCATGCGAAGGTGAATCTGTGCTACACCATGAAGATATGCATCACCTAGCATCAGTGTATCTCAACATGCACTCCAACAGTAGCATGAATGTACTAGCATTGTCATGTCAAGTCATGTCATGAGTCATGTCATGCACATCTCTACTATGGGCATTGTTGTCAATGAATGTAATGTAACATGGATTTCCAAGAGATCCACTTGTTGTACTAAGAATCATGTAAAATTCAAAAAGTCATGGAAGTAAAATAGTCATGAGGGTAGTCGAATAGTCACAAGGGTCAATTTCACCCGCTATAAATACCCCATCATTTGTACATGCAAAGGAATTTTCATGTCAATTCGTCCCACATAGCCAGGAGAGTATGTAATATTTTTTTTGAGGAGTAAGTAGTGGCTCCAACACCCTTGCCATGGGGTTAGTGATCTATGGTGTAATGATGTGTCTTGGAAATTTCACTTCATTCAAAAACCAGATAATAGTCCAACAGATTTTCACACATGTATTGTAGCTGTTGTAAGGCTAATCTTGAACACTTGTAATGCATGTTGCTTTAATCTGTGTTGAACACTTGAACTATTTTACTTGTTGTAATACATAATCTGTTAATGGAAATGTGTTGTATATGTTGTTAATGCTATCTCACCTATGGTGGCTATCTCCTTGAAAATTAGATAGACCTTTCACCTAAATCTTCTTGTAACAACTATTGTAATCATTTAGACTCATCCATTGAGTGTTGTACATGTTATCTTACCTTTTGTGATGTGACTGTTGTACATGTTATCTTACCTTTTGTGTTGTGACTGCCTCATCCGTGTGGATTCCTAAATGCTTTGGAAGTTGTGCAAGTTTTGTTGTGTTGTGTGTTCCTAGCAAAGTTGGGAATTCATCCCAACCAGCTTAGGACTCACTCTCACCCTCTCCCTTTACAGTGAAAGAGCCATTGACACAAGTACACTAGGATTCACATGGCACACAAACCTCAATTCTCGAAGGAAAAGTAAACCACTCTCCTATGCTGATAAGAAAGAGTTGAGGAAAATCCTTAAGACAGAAAACCAGGCCATCATATCAGATGGGCCTCCCACGCCAAATGGTGTGAGGTCTAGTTGGGAATTCATACTGAGGTGATCCCTTGAATGTTGGCGGGTCCAACTTCATCAACATTTCTGGTGCTAGAAGGAGGAAAACCAGTTTTATATGGCTGAACATCCCCTCATGCTTGTCCATCAACCATCTGGTCAAGGCAGTAACTCACACTCCCTCTCACCTACATGTGATTCTGTAGTTGGTTGCTCCTCACCTTCTAGGATTGAACATGAGATTCCATATCACCAACTTTGCTTTGTCTGTCCCATCACTATTCAGTTCACTAAATTAGTTGGACTAGTCCTAGGCATACAACATCTTCCATATGCATCAAAGAAGTCAAAAGAAACTTCCATAGGAGTTGTTGTATCATCAGTGGAAGAAGTAGTCCTTGCCACACATGAACGTCTAGCAGAAAGGTATTGAGGATGGAGAGGAACCTTCACTCTTCTGAAGAGGTGAACAAGACACTCTTGCGATATTGGGATTAGTCTCTGGTAGAGGAGGCTGGGGGGAAGGCAGAGGAGGAGGTGGAGGTAGAGATGAACTAACAGACTTAGAGCCAGAACCATCAAACTCTAAAAGAGAGGAAGAGGGTGAAGAAGAAGAAGAGATGGTTGCCCCAAATCTTGAATGGATGACTCAAGGACCCTTGGCTCTCCCTGTTATTCTACACAAGATGTCAAAGCAAGAGGAGAGGATGAACAGCAAGTTCAACCCTAACATTACGGTGAAGGCGGAAAACCACTTAGACAACTTCTACCTACATTTGCAGACCCTTGAGGTACGTTTTGATGACGTAGCATGTATATTATTCCCATGCACCTTGGATGGTCATGTAGCTGCATGGTATCATAGCCTTCCACCAAAATCTATACATAACTGGGGTGCATTCAAACACATTCTCTTGAGAAGTTCACTGACGAAAAAACCCCAACCATGCTATTGAAAGAGTTGGGAAGCCTCAAGATGGAGGGAAAATAAAAAATTAAAATACTTCAATCAAATGTTTACACGTATTCTGAACAAGTTTGAAACAAACACTAAAACTCATGAATCCATCAATGTTGATTTCTACACATCCACACTGCCAACCATCATCATGTAGTTTGTCAAGTGAGCTACAAAACTAGCACTCTTGGAAAGTTACGAAGAGGCTATTGTTGTTGAGAAAGACCTGCACGTGAAAAGAGTCATCAAGGATGATGAATCAACAAAGGACTCCAAGGATCCCAATAGGAAGCCCCAAGCAATGTTGAGCAAGGGCAGAGACAAGGAAGCAACAGATATTGATACCCTCACTCACCTTGTAAATAACTTGACTACAGAAGTGTTTGAGCTCAAGCAATAGAAAACTGACACATTTGCAAGTAGCCATCCGCCTAGACAGAGATATGAAAACAACTCATTGAGAAACTCATCAAGTAGCAACCAATTTGGTTCAAAAACTATGGAAACGCATGTGTTCCAACTCGAACAATGCGTAAATCCTAAGTTTTGTTCCTTCTAGGAAGAACATCACCCCAAGAACTCTTGTTCCAATTGGAAGCAAGTCGTTAGATCTGTCTGTAGTCATATACTTGATTTAGAAAGTGATATGCAGGAGCAGCCAAAAGACACAAATGATGATGAAGAGGTTGCACCTAATGAAATATCAATTTCTCGCCATGTGGTGAATGCATATCAAAGCTGGTAGGTAATGTCAAAGACGAATACTGAGAAGCAGCCCCAAAAGCAAAATGATCATTACAATCTTAAGATTAAACGTGCCTACAATTCACTTGGGGAAATGTAAGAGAAGGTCAGACTACTGATGAAGAAGTCCGATCCATAGGCCACTCCAAAGCAGAAAATACAAAGCAAGTCCAGGAAGATAACGATAAATAAGAGTACATCCATGAGTAGCAAGTTGCAAAAAACTCTACCAGAAAACAAGAACTCAGTAAGTCTACCACCTTTGGACTACAAAATTGTTGAAGACATGAAGAAAACTTGAGGGAACATCAGTCTTTTCGACTTAGCTAAGCTCCAGAGTTAACGAGATATCATGCAATGCACAATGCGACAAACAACAACGGACAACGCAACCTCCACTAGCAAAGGGGCAAGCACACCTCCCAGATCACTTTCCACTATTCTCAACACACTCTGAATGGAAGAAGAAAACTCAGGTTTCCCTCCATTCCTACTTTCTTTCGAAGTTTTTAACTACAATGTTCATCACTTCTTGGTTGATTCTAGCATGGAAGCCAACGTCATGCCACTCTCCATTGCTAATAAGATCAACGCACAATGGAGCGAGACATCAACACAAATCATCCAAATTGATCGAGCATCCATACCAACCATTGGTGTATTGCGAGACGTGATCATCTGACTATCTCATGATAGTTGAGTACACTAATGCATCAACATAGTAATTGTGGACATACTGGAATCATATGGTCTATTACTCAGCAAAGACTAGTCCAACAAGCTAGATAGATATTTTTCTACAAACTAGTCTCACATGTGGCTTCCATACAAGGGAAAATGCAACCAAATATGGGTGTTATCTGAGAGGTATATGAAACACAATGTCACTCCCCTTAATGTCAATAATGAATTGTTGGCCTTCACAAATCTCATGTTTGGCAATAGCCCCCTTGAAACAACATTAGAGTGTTATCCTACAAGGCTAGCTCCAATCTCATCAGACACATATTTGGGACTCCTTCCTTGCCTAACTAATGGTAATTCAAACCTGTACAGTTCATTGTACCAATAGTAGGAGTAGTAGCAACAACAATAGTAATAGAAGTAAAAGCATGTCAAATTATTCATGTACAAACAAGCTGCGGGACATGGATTTTGATGATTCAAAGAGACATGATGGCTCAAGGATCGGGTATAGCTCAGTTGCCCAAAACAATAGAAAATACATGATTTCAATCTACTTGAAGTTCAAATGTACAAACAACATCACTGAGCACAAATCACTCGTGTTGGGATGACCAATAACCCTCAACCTCAACATTGTTATACTTAAAGTAGTACTACAATTTGCGAACACTATTGGTATGTTCAAGAATATAACAACTGATGAAGGTAAGCATGAGCAATCTCTAAAAATTGGAGTTGAGGGCAAGCAAGGTGACCCCATACCTAAGGGGTTGGGTTCTATAAACAAGCTCTATGATTTGTAGAACTTTGTTCAAGGACCAAGAAGCAACAAAACCCAAAATACCACCACTATGAACCAACGAAGCAACATGGGGACCAATCACAATCCGAAGATGATCAGTCTTGGTACAAATTGCATGCCACAACAGTGGTCATCTTTTGAATGCTTGATCTAACAATACCAAGATGTGTCCACAAGGATAGATGGAAACTTGAGTACATATGATGCATGAATAACCTAACACGAGATTCCAGGTAAAGGAGGACCCAAACCATTGCAACAAAAGAGAGGTAAAACACATATACTGTTTAAACTCCTTATACAAAACTAATTGACTAGATCGTTGGATGTTTGGGTTAGTTACAAATTTTGTTGTCATGCGGTGGGTTTCTAATTTGAATTAAACACATAAGAAATCCATGACAATATGCTTATGCATTGATTTAAGGAACTTGAACCATTCCCAGAATAAAAACAACTAACTTGTGCCATCATCCAAACCTATGTTGCACGCGACACCTGAAGGAGTGGTGTTTTATTCACTTAAAGGTTTTTTCAAATGCCACAAGGTTACAGTAGCGGAACCTGGTGGACTTACACTGGTCCACAAGAGACTTTTCCCACACACGTATCATCTACAATCACTTGACAGGACAGTTGACAACCTTATTGTCAGTAGACAAGATCTCATGCATTACTTTCAGTAGGTCAGGCCATGCCCATGCCTTGTACATAGTCTGCTTGTTGCTTGTTGTTTTCATCTTGTTTTATTTGGTTATTATCTTTGTTTCTACGTTGTTTGATTTTTCTTACTATTTTTGTTTACATTTGTTTTGTTTGCTTGGTATATTACTATTTCTTTTCCAGAAATAAGTGGTACCAACCACTACATTCTGGCATTGTAATAAAGTATGTCGCTAAAATTTGAAGAGACTTATGACATTGCAGCACTTGGCAAGTCTTGTGTTCGTCTTCTCTATGCTTGGTTATAAACTTTGGTCATTGAAGTCTTGAGGAAAATACAACCTGTTTGCAATGGATGTTTTGGTCCAACCATGAACCTGTGTCCACATTGGGAAGCCCCATGCCTATACTTAGCCTTCTGCTCTCTGTGTTCAAGCTCATCCAACTAGTAGAAACAGAGAAGGATAAAATCCAAATGAGCCAACCTATGTAAGAGGTCTTAATTCTTCTCTAAAAGAATAACCTCTTCTTCTCTCAATAAGTTGGGATGGCACTTCCCCCCCAAAAATAAATAACTGCCTATGCATAGTCCTCTTGAAAAATACATAGGCTGAAGAAGAGAACGGCTTCCTATGCAGAGAGGTGAAGCATGCAACTCTGTCGGGGTATTGACCGGGCTCACCGGTAGTGGAGCAATGTGTGTGTTCATGCATGACTCCACCAGGATATTGTCAAGGCCTGCTGGTAGTGAAGCAACACAAGAGATGAAAACTTATACTCTGAAAATCTTCAACTTATGAGCTAAACTACCCTTCCCAGATTCGAAACACTCAGATCTAAGCTGAACTTTTGATTTTGTTTGACTAATTAGGCAAAGGGTGAACCATGTATGTCCATGGGGTATGTAGGGAAGCAGAAGTAACCCACGTAGGGATTCAATACTCCCTGAATGACTAAGGCCTTGTGCTAGAAATGAACTGAAATAGAGAAGTTGGTGTTCTACCAATGTGTCACCAAGTGTTGTAGTGGCTACAACCACCCTCCAAATGTTTGGCCTACACCTAATTTTGGAGTTTCCCTTGTGAGTTTCGATTGGTGATTGCACACCCTTAGGTTCAGTCCATGAGCCCTTAGGAATATTTACATCCATCTTGCTTGTTGATTTCACCCAAGTTTCTGCATGTTGGTGCCTAAGTCATGCTTTCACCCATGTTTTGGTTATGCTCAAAGTCTTCACTTTGTGTGTACTTGTTGTGTTATCTATGAAATCATATGTCGTGCTCACACATGGAGTCACATTCATTGTCACACAAGGATCACCATAGTTAATCAATGATCAGTCACGAGTGTCACACTTGTCGCTTGCACTGTTAGTCAGTCATGTTGAACATGTGTGTCTGGATGTTTTGAGTCCCTTTATCATCAAGTCATATGAGTCTATGTTTGCATGATCAGTTATGCATATTTTTATCGTTCACACACTTAGTCATTTTTCTAAAGCTCATATTACCAGACTCCATTCTAATAGCTAGACCATCACCCCATCATTGAGATGATCAGCTGTCACCCAAAACAACATAGAAGCATTAAGCAAGTCTTTCCAAGCTACAATCATCGTAAGCAATCCAATCAACCGTCATACTGGCTGTGCAGACTCTCAGACCCGACAGCCACCCCAGGGCTGACTCCCCTAAAAAATTGTCGAGAGGCTACTGACCTTGCTTGCTCTGCTAACTGAGGAAATTACACATATAGGTCAGACAGACACCAAAGTACCCATCCCCGTCTTCCCATAAAATTGTATAGTTTTCCCAGTCAGTCCTTCCGAGCGTTGACCAACTTCTCATCCAGGAAACTGTACAGTTTTCATGAGTATTCCTTCTTCTAGAAAATAGTCCGCTCAGCTCAGAAACTACACAAAGATGACCAGTAGGCCAACCTATCTGCCTCATTGCAGTTTTCCTCACTAGTAGCTCCAAGCAGTAGACTGTCAGTTCCATCCAGGAATTGCACATTTTCTGTTGCCAAGAACCCAGTAGCTGACTACTAGTTAACCTTGAGAATTGTGTAGTTTTTACCTCGAGTGACCTCACAACCAACTTCTAGTTCCCTCTAGGAATTGTGTAGTTTTGACTGCTAGGCTCCCAGCTAGTTCCTCCCATAAACTGCACAATTTCTGCCTATTGATCCTCCTTGCAACCCAACCTATTCCTTAATAAAAATGGGTAAATTTTGTTGTCCAGCCCCTACTGCCTGCTAATTTGGGAAATTGTGTAGATTCTTCCTACCTTTCCTTCCTAAACCCCAAACTATCCCTCTCAAAATTTGTGCAATTTCTCCTTGCAGTCGAGCCAGACCTCACGGAGAGTCTCTATCACTTGGATTGACCATCTTCATCACTCAATGACTCTTGTGCAGTTTTCATGAGGAGTGCCTGGGGCCATCATCCTGCTTCACAACCTTGCTGCCTCTCCCGGTCACCTACATCCGAAATGATCATGTTTCATGGCAGACTAGGAGGTTTTTGGATTTGATTTCGTCTCGTCATGAGTGACTATAGGGAAAGGGACACTAACAAACATGCTTTGACAACAAAAGGGATGAACGAAAGGAGCACAAGCAGAAGAATAAGTTCACCAATAGACGAACAAACGATGCATGCGAAGAGATGTGCTCGCGAATGGATAATCATGCAAGGATGTGTTCACAGATGGAAAGACGAGGAAACATCAAGATGTGCTCACAAATGGATGAATAGATGAACATGAACCTTTCATGAACAAATGAGCCTATCATGCCTTCCAACATGCAAGCAAGGAACAATGTGCCAAAGCATCATCAAGCAAACCAAGGAAAATTGAAGACTCCATGCACTTTGCCATGCGAAGGTGAAGCGGTGCTACACCATGAAGATGTCCATCACCTAGGAGCACGATAGCTTGACATGCACTCCAGCAACAACATGAATGTACTAGCATTGTCCTATTGAGTCATGTCACCCACATCTCTACTATGGGCTATGTTGTCAATCAATGGAATGTAACGTGGAAGTCCGAGAGACCCATTTGTTGTACTAAGAGTCATGTAAAAGTGAAAAAATCGTGGAAGTCAAACAGTCATGAGGATAGTGGAATAGTCACAAGGGTCAGTTTCATCCTTGGCTATAAATAACCCCCTCATTTTTACATGCAAAGGACTTTTCACCTCAACTCATCCCACATAGCCAAGAGAGTCTGTAATCTTTTCTTTGAGGAGTAAGTAGTGGCTCCAATGCCCCGCTCACGAGGTTAGTGATGTATGGTGTAATGATGTGTCTTGGAACTTTTGCTTAATTCAGAAGCCTGCTAACAGGCCAACACATTTTCACACATGTATTGTAACTATTGTAAGACTAATCTTGAACACTTGTAATGCATGTTGCTTTAACCTTTGTTGAACACTGGAACTATTTCACTTGTTGTAATACATAATCTATTAATGGAAATGTGTTGTATATGTTGTTAATGTTGTCTTGCTCATGGTGGCTATCTCCAAGGACATCAGATAGATCTTTCACCCAAAGCTTGCTATAACAACCGTTGCACTCGTTCGGACTCATTTGTTGAGTGTTGTACGTGTTATCTTACCTTGTGTGTTGTGACATCCGCATCTATGTGGAATACTCCTCTAGAAGTTGTCCATGTCCTATTGTGTTATGTGTTCCTAGCTAAGTTGGGAATTCTTCCCAACCAACTTCGGATTCCCTCTCAACCTCTCCCTTTCTAGTGTAAGAGCCATCGACACAAGTACACTAGAATTCACAAGGCACATGAAACTCATTTCTTGAAGGAAAAACAAACTACTCTCCTTTGCTGACAAGCAAGAGCAGAGGCAAATCCTTAAGACAATGGAAACCAGGCCATCATATCATATGGAAATCCCACACCAAATAGTGAGAGGTCTAGTTGAGACTTCATACCAGTGTAGCCCCCTAAATGTTGGCAGGTCGAGCACCATCAATAGAATCTGAAGCTTAAAATGGTAAATCCTAAACTATGATCCTTCTTCTATAAAATTACAATGATCCATAGCATCGGGGTTGGATTTTTGATATTGATTGTACCCTTATGTTGTTACCTTGAACCTAAAGGAGTCACCATCTGCATGCATTACGGTTGATATTGATGTGTTCTTTGTGACAAGGAAGGATAGCTTAACTCAAGGAGACATCTACAAGATTCAACTACTATCTATGGATGTAAAATCTCTTGTATTTCTATTAACAAAAAGAGTGTCTTGTTTTCCTATATGTGTTGTATTATGCTTGCACTCGTATTTCAATGCATTGTTGATTCATTCAATAGAAATGTTAGATTATGCAACTTGGTTGTTGTAGATCATTTTCTTATTTTAGTCATGTGTGTAGGTTCTAATTATATTCTTTGGAGCTACAATTAGAGCTTACAAGTGAGGAGGAAAATAAATATTGCTACAGATTCGACATAGGCCTCTTTACATTCTCTAATTTCTCTAAGGAAAACTCTATGCTTCTTGTCTTCTGTTGTTTTATACTAGTCCACTAGGTCTAGGGAATTCACCTTCGTCCATAATCATAAATTTTGCATAACGCATAGCTCAAAAAATTGAGGGAAACCAACGCAGCCAAGGAAGCAAGTTATTTCTTTGATTAATCACATCCCTGAAGATAGAATAGGTATGATGAAATATGCAAACTTTAAGAAAATTTGGTGAAATCACAAGTCCTGCGAGTCAACTTGTGTGATGAATTTTTGTTGCTATCACATAACTCTATATCAAAAAATGCGATCACAAGTCAGACTGAGAAAATTGGCATGATATTTCATTAATCAAAATTAAAAATAATGTTGATGAAATAACATTCCTCAGTGTACGGTTGTGTGATCAAAAGTCAAAAATCAAAGGTCGCTCCAAAAAATTAGACGATGCAACATGAAAAGTCGATATACAATTTTTATGATGGATGCATAAGGTTGTCTATGGTTTATCTGTGCATAATTTTTATGAGGCACGAGGAAAGAAAATTCAAGGCTTGGTATGCTATATTCTTAAGGTTTTGACCAACAAAATCTCAGGTTTTAATTTTAAGAAAGGTTTATTATATCATATGTGCCCTTGAAACATTTTCAATATGCTTACCACATGTGCATGCATAAGTTTAGATAAAAAAGGAGAACTTTTAAGTCTATTAAAAACAAGTCAGCTTTCTTTAAAAATTATTTTCATTAAAAGACAAAACGAAATTTGAAAAGAGAGGGCTCGTCAATTTTAAAGACATTTTGAAAATGTATATGTAATTTTATTTCGAAAAAAGGGTACATGTAATTCCTTAAAAGGGCTTCCAAGGTAGCGTTTTTAAAATGCTCATATAAGTTTTTATTTAGAAGTGGCTTGTTCATGGTGGGCATTCTAACAAAAAAAATGTGTTTTTAAATTAGAATGCACATTTTTCTTTTTTAAAGAAAGGGTTTGAGAATTTTTTTGTGAAAGCATTGCCCTTGTAAAACAATTCTAGGCCCAACTATTTTGTAAAACTAAGCAACATAGAAGACATCATAGGCGTGAAACAACTATGTATAGAAATTAGTTTTGTTGTTGAGCCTCAATAAACCATTGCTTGAAAAATAGGAAAATCCAAGAGGCTTAGAAATTCAAAGCAAGAGAAAGAGTTGTTTGAAGTCTATTTGGAAGACTTGGAAGCTAAAATGGAAAATAATGTCTTCGTATTGAAATGCATAAAGGAATGTGTAGATGGCAACATTTTTCCTATCATTGTAGATGAAAAGACAACCAAGTAGGATTTGGATGCCCTTGAGAGGATCTTTGGAGTAAGGGGAGTATTAAAATTGAAAATGAAGGTGGATATATAGCAGAAAATCTACAACGAGATGAAGAATTTTGTGAATCCCACTTAAAAGTGGATGGCAAAGATGAGGATATTGAAGAACATGTAAAAGAAATAGAGAAGGACCATGTAAATGCTCATGAGTCCCACTATGAAAAAAAAAAAGTGGATGATGATTTGGTGAATCGAGTAACAAAACTTACTGATGACAGTGAATTTCTCATTGAAGCAACAAGTGTTATCGTGAATCTAGAAATGAAATTTGTTGATGTTAAGTTTGATCAAGAACAATTAGCTAGTGATGAATGGTTCGAGATGATGCAACAAAAAAATCATATTGACATGATGTTATTCAGTGAGAGAATTCCACTTGGGTCTCAAAACTAAGTGGAAGACAACCTATTTGCAACAAGATAAGTTAGTAAAGAAATGGAAGTGACACAGGTAGAGAAAAAAGTGCAAGAAGAGAAAGATCTCATTAAAGATCAGAAATAACAGAATCAATATGATTATGCATATATTTTTAAGCTTGCCATTTATTTCCAGTGTGCAAGTAAACAAAATGATTATGAATAAGATTTAAATTTTGTTGGAACATAGCTTGAAACAACATGTTTTGATGAAGTCTATGACAAATTTTTAACAATGAATGTTGAAGACAACATGGACAAGTATCAATGATAAAAAACACACAACCGAAGATGACATGTGGCAGCAGTCCACATACCAACTGATCTGTGAAGAATTCAAGGACATGCTTAGACAACCTGGAACAATGGAAGAGTTTCACCAAGAAACCAAAAATCTGAAGTTTGAAGACCACAACAAAAAGACAAAGTTGAAGCAATTCAGATGCTACAAATAGTAGGGGAATTTTGAGGTCTAAAATGGGCCTCCTAAGAAAAATGTACAACCGAAATAAAATTTATAAGAACCAATATGATTCAATATGATGATGCCAACGATGGGGGATGGTTAACCATTTTTGGAGTAAAAAAGTAAAAGGATAAAAAAAAATAATAAAATAATAAAACTACTTTTTTGACTCTTATTTTGAATTGATCTCCCTAAGGTTTTACTCAAATTTCGAAGGGGAGTACTTGTTGGATGCAAAATTTAATTTCTCTTCCAACAAGTGCCCATGTTGCATACTTTCAATGGACCCTGCTACAAGAAAAATGATAAATACATGAAAAAACGTGATTGCATTCACGTTTTTCATGTATTTCTCATTTTTTGTGTAGTAGGGTCCATCTAAAGTATGCAACATGGGTACTGTTTGGATGAGGAATCAAATTTTGCATCCAATGAGCATTTTTGTTCGGAATTTGAGTTAACCCATAGGTCGATAAGTTGAAAATATGAGTTGAAAAAAAATAGTATTTTTCCTTTTCCCTCTAAAATTTGATTATGTAATCTAATATTATTTTATTATTTCCACTACTATTTTATAATTTCCTTAGCAGGCCGATTTTAGACCTAAAAATTCCCCTAATGATCTGGAAGAAAAGAAAAAGAAAAGGAAATCCAATTAATGTCGATTTTTCTTTATTGTAAGCCTAGTTGAGACTCAGACCAAAACAAAATCTAGTTTAAATTTTTGTAGTTTTAATTAAGGGGGAGTGGTGGAGAAACTAATTCCAACCACCTGTTAGATGTCATCACTAATCCTAGTTCAATTTCAATTAGTTCATTTTAGTTGAGTTTCACTCCAACCACTTATTGTTAATGTCTCTTATGTAATATTACTTAATTGTTATTAACTAATGAGAATTTTAAGACTTCCTTCCACACTTTTCATTCTTTTTCATTATGAAACCGCAATATCTTTACGATTGTCACACATCCTCTCAAATTATAGTTGAAGGTGATATGTTTTATGATCACTTTTGGAAACGATTAAAATACCCCGAAAGAATCAGAAACCATTAAAGTGGTATGACAGAATATGCGAGTTTGAGTCATAATTGAAGAGAATATATGAACAAGGTTCTTATGTCACTCGATTGAACACTTTGCATAAGCACTTCAAATGATGTTTCTAGCAGAATTTCAAAGATAAGCTTTAAATTTAGTGGTTTAGAGCTTTTTCTCATTGAGAATGGTGATTTTAAAATTTATTTTTAGATAAAATTATTACATTCAAAGTAGTCGTGTATTTTGTCCTTTAATAATTTTATTTGATTTTGGTATTTGAAAAAACATTCATTTTATTTTCCTTTTAAGTCTAATTTGAGAGATCAATCTTTTCTGTATTTAAATTTTTAATCATCTCAAATTGTTAAGAAAATTTGTTTCAGGAGAAAAAGTCGTAGGTTTAAATTAATAAGTATTTTTGGTAAATTTGAGTAATCAAATCTTAGCTTAGACAAAGTTCATTGTACCATTAACAAAAGAGTCTCATTTAAATTAATACATAACATAATATTAAAAATTATATATCATAAATGTCATCTTCTATTTGATAAATCTAATTTTAAAATAATTTTTTAAAATAATGATAAAACACAATTACTCCCTTGATGGGGTGACGAATATGGAGGGTTGTGAGTGGGGCAGTGGATGGGAAGGGTTGGACAGTAGTTCCCCACATGGCCAATGTTCTAGAGGATGTGGCATCATGGCTTTGATAGTTGTAAGAAGATAAATGCAAGTTATAATGGCCCTTGGGTAAACTCTCATGCAAGGACGGTGACAACTTGTAAGAAGAGATGTTGCATGTGAGGGAATGGTAGCCATAATGAGTTGAATGGATAGTTTAATTCATTTGAAAGGCTAAAAAACCATGAGCGTTAAGGAGAATGTGGGTTTAAGGAATCAAGACCTGGTGACAAATGCCTGGCATGAGATTGTTAATGGTTGGGGGGAATGTAACCATGTAGGAAATTAAAAATATTTGAGTGTTCGTTCCTAGAAAAGGGACAATATGTCGGAGACTGTCTTTTTGTTGTGAAAGAGTCTATAATTTACATACCTATCAATATTGGTTGATGAGTGTTCACAGGCGTGAAGAGAAGGTTATGAAATATGCATGCAAAGAAGGAGATATTCATTCTAATTTTTTATGCTAGTATCCAACAATAAAAGAGGAAATCTTTGAAGTTACTTCTAGGAAATAACTATCACTCCAACTAATACATTTCTTTTGGGTATATTCATTGTTTTTATAATTTCAAAGAAACTATGGGTAGTTTGTTATTTCTTGTTTGGATTTTGCTACTGTTTTTGTACATGCATTTGTTTATCATCCTTCTGTTGGTTTGGGCAAGGAAGGGTTGGGGTATTATGTTTTAACCCTAGTGATGGGGTAATTTTAAGAGGGTTGATTGATGTTGGAGGGTACTCAATCATCTATGCCTTCGAAATCAGTAGGGATTTTGTGGTTTAGATTTTGGTGCCCTCATCAAAATTATCCCAATTGATCTGCATTCCCAAGAAGTAAACTTTGGATTTGGCATTTGGAGCGGTGGTGGTATAAAAGTGAGGGGATGTATCTGAATATAAAAGAGCTCCCAAAACCCTTTCTGTCAACATGGGGTGAAAGGGGCACGTCACTGGAGCTTCAAACCACTAAGATAGAGTCCCCTTGATTATTTTGGAGGGGATAAGGGGTGAATATTAGTGACAGTCAAACTTCTCATAATAGGTGGGATTCTATAATGCTAAGTTTGGGTTTCTTGAGAGGAGGTCATCCCATTGATCTTCAACTATGCTCCATCCTAGCCAAGGAGAAACAACTTGTAGTAAGGAAGCCCATATGTGCATACTATCTCTTGCAACTCACATAGTAGTGTTTGATGGCACCATACCTATATAGAGAGGTCATGTGAGTAGAAGAGTCACTTTCTATAACAAGAAAGCATGTAGAGGGAATACTTACTTCATCATCATATATAAGGATTTGCAGCAAGATACGAGGAGTAGACCTTGATTCAAGTATAGGAAGAGCTGGCTCAGACTAAAGGGGAAGGTTATTCTCAAAGAAATTCCTTACGATATTAGTTATGAAAAAATGGAGAGGTTGGATCCCTGAAATGGGCCACATACAAGGAAGAGATAATCAGTACAAGTAGCCATTTAATTTGTACAAAAATATGGAGTTCCTATAAGGGCACATTGTATTCGATCTTTGGGAGTCTTGGATGGATCTACTACAATATCTGGACCACATACATGGACACATGAGAGATTACGATAATAGTTTGGAAAAAATAGATATCATATTTGTAAGGATTGAGCATCATTTAGGCATCCCCAAAATTTTAGCTAGACCCTTGGTTGATCCATTATAAGTTTTGATTATAATCCAATCACTTAATGTTTATCTATGGATAAATATAGATTTATGTTGTTAGTTTTGAGTAAGGCGAAGTGGGACAACATCTTGTTTTAGAAATTTTAATTTTTGTTTTTTGTATGTGTCAAGTTGTCTTTGTCGACCCTGCATAGGGTCCAATTCTAGTTATGGTCTAGTCTCCCATCTGAGGGACTAGTAAGACTTATGATATTTTATGATGTAATATCTAATTTCCGAAGCTAGTAATATTAATATTATCATAAATATATATTAATATTATATATATTATAATAATGATACTATAATGATTTGTTCGATGTGCTTGAGAAGGTATAGTTGGGGACAATAGTATGGAGTCTATGGTTTTAGGTTTTTCAATATCCTCTTTTCCCATCATCATTGCATTATGGGGCCTAGAATCTCTTTTTATGGAGGTGCCTTGGAGGGGATTCATGCCTTTGAATCTCCTTTATTGTGTGGATGACCATCCCTCATGCCCTTTTCTTTGAGCGACTTGTGTTTCCTTTTGTTGCATAGACTAAATGTATTTTCAAGAAAAAAAATAAAATATGGAGGGAATTGTCCCCCATTCACTGATGCTAATAGTCTTTACCCCTTTCTATCATTTTGCATGATTTTTTGAATCCACTTGTTCAGTGGGTTGGTTTTGCAAGGGACGTTTGGTGGAACCCAACATCAGATTATTTTATGGAATTTTCCTTGTTTTATTTGTTTGCAAATTTTCTCTTTGGCTTATGGTCATCTATGAGGGCGGGGACAAAGACTTATTTCACCTTTTTGTTGGATTTATTCAATAGACCCCACCCACCTTCTTATCCTAAGAATTTTCATTCTTAGGAAGAGTTTAAGAAGAACAATCTGTTCTAGATTTTTGTTAGAAATATGAGGTAGAAAACATCAAATTTGTGGACACAAATCTCAACCTCTTCTATATCTAAAGCAGTCTATTATAGATAAATTGGGTTTATCTACAAACATCCTATTTCTACATTATAAATGAAGAGTTTTTAAAGATTCAATTTAGCTCAACGATTATTGTATCATAATAAATTTTTCCCTAATCGTGACATGAAGGTTGCGTGGGGGTGCTGAAGGTTCCAATATTTCATGTGGAAACTTATTTTCTTTCAAGGAAGTTGTTCAAGAGAAGACCTCAAATAGGGAAGAATCAACTCAAAACTTGTTAGGCCCATATATTGTAGATAAAATGGAGTAGAATCCTTCTATGGAAGTCAATCTTCTTGAAGTAACTTCCCTCTTTCTTGTTCTCCATTCGAAAGATATTATTTGTCACCTTGATGGTTATTGGAAAAAACCAGAAATTCTATTAGAAATGGTTTTCTTTATGTGGACACCCAATTGTGACATTTATTTGTTCTCAAAAGGATTTTTTGTTGTCCAAATTGAATCCAAAATGGATCTAAATTTTTTTCTTGATGGGGGCCCTTGGTTATAGGCTAGGAATGGTTTATTTATTATTTCATTGTTCCCATAGTTTGAATCCACAACCATGGTGGTATCTACCATGCCAATGTTGGTTAGGGTTCCAAATATCCCCCTCCCTTTATGACATCACAAATTCCTTGAGGATATTGGGATTACATAGGTTAAATTCAAAAAATTGGACCTGGAATGAACTGATAAAGTTATCTTCACCTTCGTCAGAATATGTGTGGAGATTTAACTTCGAAAATCCCCTCTAGATATCATAATATTGAAACCAAAATATTCATTGGTTATAGGTTTTCGACTATGAAAACATGGACTTTCAATGTCGTGTTTTTTTCCAAATAGGAAACCTACAAAATACATGCCCCCAAGTGAAGAAGAATCCAAAAATGAGAAAGAGGTAGTCCAATGGGCCAAAAGGTTGGAATTTCTTAGATCCTCATCTATCAAAAGATAATGTGGATGATATGAAGAAAAGACATCCTGTCCATTTAGAAGATGATGTTGTAGCTCAAGCTAAAACCAAAGAGGATGGGGAAATAATGGTACAATTAGGTGGAACTTTTTTTTTTAAGAATGGGAGGAAATCTAAAGGCACTTAGGCACCAGATGGGAATGGGGGCACAAAATGAACCAATGTCTTAAAGAGTCCAGATTCATATAGATATGTTCTCCATATGGAATATGTTATTGAGAATTGTTTTTGGTTCCTTGTGAACCAAATTCAAACCCTTGGCAAAAAGTACAAACAAGGAAAAAGAAAAATAGATGCAGAATATCAAATATAAATTCCTTCTTCCCTTCGATGTATGCTTATTATAGTTTTTTTTTTTCATAGCTTCTATGATGAGAGGTGTCTTTTTTCTGAATGCTTAATAGCATATTCAAAATGTATTTTTATTTTTCTATGATGAATAAAATTATGCATATTTTTTCTTCAAAAAAACAATAATAATATAAAATGTTTTTAAATTTGGGAAATAAATAAACTAATTGCGAATGAATCTATATAACATTTATTAGATTGAATTTCAAAACAACTATCTAGATAATTTTATGTGTCATAATTTTATGATTATAATAAGAATAATATTATATATAAATTGGTTTAAGCAATTTTTAAGGATAATATCAAATATAAATTATTAACTTTTATTGAAGTTGGTTATGTATGATTTGGTTGTTGAAATTAGAACTAAAGTAAATTATTCCTTTTAGTAGGTATGATTAATTGTATGTATACATACCAACATGGATTTATGAACTTTGGATCTATTAAACACAAAGAAGGATCAAATATCTTTAGATGCAAACCTCTTTGTGAAGGAAAAACTTGAAGAAATGTTTTTTTCCTAGAAAGGTTCGATTCCTCTAAGCCCTTGATAGATATGGATTTAAGATGGATATGTGTTGGTCTTTAATAATTTATATAAATTACACACCTTCCTCTGTATAAATATTCTTACTTTTAATTTTATTGGAACCATGATAATACATATAGTTACATGTATATGCAACATTTTTCTTTGACCTCTTTTATAATTTTTTGAATTTAATTTTTTAATTTGATATGGATAGCATTGATAATGTATATAGATAGATAAATAGATAGTTTAGGGAAAAAAAGTTATAGCAAATATTGATTTTCTATATTATTTTAATTAAATATAATTATGAATTTTTAAAATATATTGCTCATAAAGATGAATTATTACTTTAATTTTTTTGGCCAAATGGTCAAACTATGGATCTACCAAGTGCCAAGTGGGATTAAATGTTTTGACATGAAATCATCTTTTAGAGTGGAAAGAGATTTGATCCCTCTTAGGCTAGATAAAAGATGGATCTAGGTTGTTATTCATTATTTTAAATAAAGTTATAAGTTACTTAATTCTTGTGATTTTTTAATTTTAACAACTTGAAATGTATGATGAAATAAGTGTTTTGATGGTTATTATGGATTTATGTCTATGCGTATTTACTAGCCATTAATTTATATGGCTACAGTAGTTTATTAATTCACAATCACCCTAACCATTTTATATTGTTTTTTAAAACATAACGAATAGATTTTATATGATAAAATTAGGTGCATAGGCAGAACTATTTACATGCCTTTTTAGTATCTCTAAACACAATGTAATTTACAATACCCAACAAAGGTGCATCCTTCGTTGCATTGAGACAACATAGCACATCTTTACCTTCATTGGATCTTTTATAATTTTTTCAATTTAAGTTTTTAGTGTGATATGCATAGTATTGATAATGTATATAGATAGATAAATAGATAACTTAGGGAAAATAATTTATAGTACATATTGAAGTCTTCTATAGTTGTTAATTCAATATAATTATGAATTCTTAAAATATAATGGTGATAAAGACGAATAATTACTTTACTTTACATGGTGGAATGGTCAAACTTTTGATCTACCAAGTGCCAAGAGGGACCAAATCTCTTTACATTCAAAGCTCTTTTAGATTGAAAAGAGATTTGATACCTCTCAGTCTACAAACAAGACCGATCTAGGATGTTAATAATAATTTAAAATAAGTTATAATATAGTTAGCTTTTGTGATTTCTTTAGTTTTAACAACTTGAAATGTATGATGAAGTGAGTTTTTTAATGGTTATTATGGATTTATGTCTATTGGTATTCACCAACTATTAATTTATATGGCTACACTAGTTTACTAATTCACAATCACCCTAACCATTTATTTTACTTTTTTAAAATGAAACGAATAGAATATATTTTATAAAAGTTGGATGCATGGCCATAACCATTTACATTCTTTTATAATTTTGGAGGTTTCCAATATATCCACAACATAATTTTCTTTCCTCTGTGGGATTTTTGAACTATAATTCTACATCGATTGTTCCATAAAAATTGTAAAATACCCCCAAAAATAGTGCATTCTTGTAATACATAAGAACATTAGAAATATAAAAAAACTTGGAGGGCCAACGTCAACAATAGTTACCAAATTTTCTTCAAGACTATAGGTTGTTTCATTTCAAAATTATAGGTTGTGTCATCTCCATGTGCTTTAGCATCTCAAACCTTATTTGTTTGCTCTTCATTTCCTACCTCTGCATCTTTCTGCTTAACATCATATTCACCAAATGATATGATGTCCCCATTGGTTTTGAGCTTCAAAATTGATATCTTAGCCTCAAAACTTGTCAAATTTTTGTCCATTTTTATCTACAACCATTCATAGTGTTTTTCCAATAACTAGAACCTAGTTTCCTTTTCTTTCTCCACTAGATCCTTTCTTCTATTGGAGATTTCTATCATCCTCATTATTTCCTGGAGAAATATTTTCAAATACTTCCCTCGGTATTTCAGGTATTTCACCACAACATACTCTTAAGAGATTGCTAATTCCTTCCTTTTGAAACTTATATTGAAGTTCGATAGGAAAAGCCTCAAGTCAGTTTAAACTAAGGTCCCATACTTATATAATGGTGATTCATGAAGCTGAAATTGATGAAATCCAAGGGAAGTATTAAATTCCAAATATGTCTGAATATCAAGTGTTGTAGAATGGATAGGATCTACCATTGTATTGAAGCCTCGAACTGGACTGCAATGCTTGGAATTTATGACCAAAACATAGAACTTTTGTGATCAATTTTTTGATATTTTATACTCATCACATCCTTTTAAATCATGTAATCTTGACCTGAAAATTTTGAGTCGACATAGTATTGTAATCAAGGATTAGGGAATATTGTACATGCTACCTCCATGTGCTAGTGCCTAACTGTTACCCACCATTTCCTGGGTGATATCCCTAGGAGATTTTTTTTGTCCAAGACGATCCTCAGCTAGTAGTCAGCAACCCCTTCCAACCATCAACTAGCTCACAGTGCCATTTCATCCCCACCTGAGCCAACCATGTGGTCCCTCGTCCATCTACCATGATCACATTTTTGAAGGTGGGCTTCCCAAAATTAAAGGTATGCCTTCTCATTTGGTAATTGAGTATTGTAGTTTTCTTATCAAGAAAACTTTTGGGCATGGATTAATGGGCAGATTCGGTGGAAATAATGGGCTAGGTCTATGCTATTGTCCCCAGACCCCTTTTGGATATTAACCTTGATTTCTGGTCCCTAGGATCCCTTTTACTAATCATTTGACTTTAGGGATGATATTTCATGGGAAACCATAATTTTGGTTGCATGGTCCTACTGCCTTATCTACATATATTACCCCCCTTTCCACTCATTATCACCCCATTAATCATTTCTCCCACCTAGGTCCACATTCCTCCATAGGGTCCACATAGGGTTAACTTCCCATTCCCCTTTCCCATACCTTGGGTCAGACTTGGAATGATGCCCCATAGGTTGATGCAACTAAAAATAAAGACAAATCATGTTTGGCCATGTTCAACAAGAAGATGTACCAAAAAATGCAAAAGATGGTGGGGACAAACACATTTAGCACATGGGAAAAAGAAAATACATGAGATCTACCCCATCATCATGGCAATCACCCTAGTTCCTATAGGTTCTATGTGCCTCCCTCATCATATAGGAACCCATGATTGTCCCAACCCCTCATGGGAAATGAACCGCCCTACCTTCAAGGGAGTATTCACTGTTATATATTATGCATCATGGTCTTACCCCTTGAGCCCCAAGTAGTTAATCAAAGAAAATCATAAAAAGGAAAAATGAATAAAAACTCAGGGTGGAAAAATAAAGTTCAGGGCACCTCATGTACCACAATTTCTCCCTCCTATACATTATAAAATTCAGTGCAGGATTTCATTTTATTATCTACACTTGTACCGTCACTTGTGGCCTAAGGATGCCCCTTCTTATCCCCTACTTCATTCACCTACCTTTCACATGCCACCACCTTTTAAAGGATTTACATTGAACATATTATTCCCTTCAGAAGTAGAAACCACCTAATAGGATTCTTTGTTAACCCCATTTGGAGTTAGGAGACATTGGCACATCCCAAAGCCCATTATGGAAGGGCAGTCCATTATGAAGTCCCCACCTATGGTCCATGGTTGGTAAACTAATTTACTCGATTTATCTAATGACTTGTTGTACTTGAAGGCTAAGGGATGAATTGGATCATATGCAGGATTGTAGATGGTCTCCATCTTGGGTTTGGTCTCCCTATATGAGGTCATAATCATCTACAGGGCTACATTGGAAAATGTATGAGTGTGGGCTGAGAGCCACGGGCCTAAAAAATAGTAGAAACCACTCCATGGATCCCTACGAATGGTCATAGATGCTTGAGATACTCCCATTGGATGAGGAAGATGCACATGCTTCACCTTTTCCCAACCAACCCCACAAATGTACCATGCACTTGATAGCTGACTGAAAAATTGTAGCATGATGTGGCATCCCATAAACCATTATTAGAGCCCCTGCATATTATTTACAGGAATCTTGAACTCATTTGGAGACCCATGGGGTTATTATTTTTCTCCCATACCCATTGGGAGGAAAACAGGTTTATTGTTTGGAGAACAAGGTGTCAACCCTTTTCCCATCACTTTTGAGGGCCCTACTCTTCATTATGGAAATCATGGAGCTCATTGGTCCTTTTATAGGGTCTGCAACATGTATTATTCATCATTTGACATCTTAAGAGGCATATTCTTTCATTTGTGAGCTAGTTTGTTGTGCTTGTCACCAAAAGTTAGAATATTAGTACATTATTCTACTTTTGGGGCTTATGTAGGCCAAGGAGGTTAATTCAACCTCCTCATTAGCGCAAAAATACAAGTGATATGATTTCATTTTCTCATCATCACTTTGTGTAGGATCTATTCTCTCTCTTGAGAATTTCACACTCTTTCTTGGAGGATGAATTGCTACTTTATGGATGCATTTTGATGTGTGGATATGGTTTATCTTATATTAGAGCTTCTCTATTGTCAAATTGTGCATGGTTGTATACATTCTATTAATGTAAGTCCATGATTTTAATGTTATTCTTGTTTTATGTTGACATATACATTGGACTAAGTTTTTTGTATTTTTTAGGGTTAATTGCTGCATGCATTTACTGCTTAAAATGTGTAATTTTTTCTCTATAAAGTATCTCTCAATGTACGGGCCATGTAGTTTGAATGAAATATCCAAGGGGTAATTCTATCAATGAATTCATCTTCATAATCCATCACCTTTTTCACATCAAAGTAGAAAATTTACAAGATTTCTTCTCTTTGACTTAGAAGGCTAGTGAAGTAGTCTTGAGGCCTCCTTGACTAAGAAACAAAGGTCCTCATTCATATTTATCATAGACTCCATTCTTCCAATACTAAGGCATTGATCCACTAAGAGGTGGTCACATAATATCAATTATTTTTCACCCTTTCCAAGGTCTAGCCAAGTTGGGTCACCTAGGGCATCATTTTCCTAACAAAATGGCCCTCTAAAAATTTTGATCTCCTATGTTGGTATCTCTTTAAGGCCTTCAAATTTGAATCCATTTGAACAGTGAAGTTGTGAGAAAAGACAATCCCTAGCTTCAAGATCAATTTTTTTTTTCCCTAGTATACCCAAGGCTAGTGCCTCATAGGATCAATTCAACACCTTCAAGTGAAAATTATTTCTTTGATCCTTTCCCCCTCCTTGTCTGGGTTAATAACATCATTGGTTGCTAAAATATTCCAACCTGACCTACGTAGGTCCACTTGGTCCTCTATGGTTGCATTCCCTTGAAAGATAATTCTTCATGAACCATCTGGGGTACCAATTTCAAAAATGATTTTAGGGATTTGGAAAGTGTTTCACAAGTAATATTCCCTAAACCTAACCCTCATATCCTCCCAGCCTTCTCCTGGAAGACATTTTACCTTTCTTAGAAAGAAAGTGAGCTATATTCCTCAACCTCTTCTCTAAAGGGATTATTTGGGTCACTCCATATCCACTTATTGATTTATCCTTCATTGGTAACTCTATATTATTCCAAGCCTCCTCCCATCAGTGAAGGTCCATAAAGAGCTAGGAGCCTTAGCTTAGGTGACAATGGACTAAGTCTCCTTTTGTTTCCCTTCGTCTAATATTTTCCCTTTAGGTCCCCTGATATTTTGAGAGGTAGCATTTTGGCAGAGTTGTCGAGGACATGAAATCCGTGTTTTGTTCCCCGTATGACATATTGACATAACATTATTGGTGACACCATTTGAAGAACGAAACCCTAGTTCTTCATTAAACTTTAAGGTCGATGCTTCTAGGGTGAAGCAAGAATATTTCTAGGCATATTTAAATTCACCCTAGGGACACCTACATATTTTTCATGCACACCTCAAATAGGTTGTATTTCTTTGATAAATTTTCTAATTTGGACATTGCTAGCATCCCTGGGCACCCTAATCATGTCGGGAGAAGGATGGTACTTGGGGTGCCCATGTTTGATGGTGATGCACTCTCTGCAATTAACCATTTAGAATATTCAATGCACATACTTCAAAGGAGAGAGCGGTTCACCAAGATGTCCTTATTCTATTGTTCGGGGGATTTCTCGGTGGTCACAACTCATCAATGCATGATCATGAACCCAAGAGCATCTCATCTATTATGTAGTTCATTGATGGTTTTCTTAGTCACCTTCAAGTATACCCTGCATGAAGCATCCAAGAGGAATCCCTCATCAAGCATCATAAAGACATTGAGAATACAATTAGTGAGGAGGAAGATGAGTCATCATTAGGTCCACATGATGAGATGGATGATTTTTAGAACACATGCATTGGGAAGAATATGTCTATGGAAGGTGAAGTTGAGACTAGCCTTACCTTTCTAAATGACATTACTTCTAATGATTCTCCTTTTGAGAACCTTGAGGAAGAAGACCCCATTAACCCCTTGAGAGATGAAATTGAAGATAACTTCCACATTTAAAGGGAGAAATTGGAAGTTATTGGTCCTCAATTTGATTGTGCTCCCATTTACAACACCGAGAAGGAGGATGACGACGAGATTTGTCTTCCCTT
Source organism: Pinus taeda (assembly GCA_000404065.3). NCBI lineage: Eukaryota > Viridiplantae > Streptophyta > Pinopsida > Pinales > Pinaceae > Pinus > Pinus taeda. The sequence goes on along the minus strand of APFE031331141.1, from coordinate 90,502 downwards.
CCCCTATCGTACCATCTATGATGACATACTAATTGATACCTTTGGGAAGGAGAATCTTCATTTTCATTTGCATAAAGAGGGTATGTTGGAAGGGATAAATTTTCCTTTTAGGAGAGACCAAAACTTTGATACTCATGAAATTGACAAGGCTCGCACTTCTCATGAGTATGATTCTATGTTCAAATCACTTGAGCCTTTATATTATTTTGGGAAGGAGAAAACCATTGAGTACATTACTTCCTCGTCCCTTTCTCCTATTATTCATAATTTTGAGTTTTCATCAAGTCATTCCTTCAACCCCCATTCATATGATCTCAAGTAACTATGAGCCCTTGCCCCTCCGGAGTATAGTGTCAAGGAAAATCCCTTCATTAATTATAATTTTCCTCCTTGGACACACCCTGAGGGTTTAGATTACTCCATTGTCTCCCCTGTCCAGTGTAACCATCATATGTAACCTATGTGTGTTTCTCCATCTCATCGGTATCCCTTTCCTACTAATCATAACTTGATGAAGGTCATAATCCACGATGTAAATAATAAGGTCAATGGTGGAAGTGATATGCCAGAGATTTCCATTGATCAAACGTTTATAAGCTTGGTTGTTGACATCTCTATATTTTGGTTGCAAAAGAAGATCACATCATCTATATTACATCCCATTCTTACCTCTCCTCATATAATCACCCATGTATGGGCATGATATTTTCCCACCTCCCATCCAAAATATCCTCCATGTGTTTGGGTTTGCATTCACTTTTGGTTTTGCTGCATGAGTGATTATATAGGCCAACATATTTATATTGACTTGATGATATGTTGGTTGCATTGAATTTATGGTTACACCTAATAATAGCTTCATCATATGTATGTTAGTGTAGGATGCATTACATGCTCATTTTTATGTTATAATTAATGTCATATGATATTTCTCATGTAGATAGATGCATATTTTCATATTTTATTTTTTGTTGATTTTATGGCATAACATTTAATATGCATGATCATGAGATGCCACGAAAACATGTTGCTCCATGTTTTCCACCTACTATATGTGTAGGTGATATCTCTTTGATAACCAAGATATTGTTGGTGTTCTCATGACCTCCCATTTGAGTAGCTTCATCCACTTCTTGGAGATATCACGTCCCAGTGGGAGCCAGATGTTACCCACCATTTTGAGGGTGATATCCTTAGGATAATTCTTTTTCTCCAAGATGGTCCTCAGCTAGTAGCTGACAACCCTTTGCAACCACTAGCTAACTCATTGTGCCATTTCTTACCACCTGAGCCACCCATGTGGTCCCTCGCCCATCTTCTATGATGACATGTTTGAAGGTGGGCCTCCTAACACTAAACACATGCCTCGTCATTTGTTATATTTGTATTGTGGTTTTGTTATCATGGACACTTTTGGGCATGGATTAATTCAGGGATTCAATGGAAATAATGGGCTAGATATGTTTTCTTGTCCCGTATACCCCTTTTGGATGTTAACCTTGAATTCTAGTCTCGTGGGATCCCTTTTACTGACCTTTTGGCATTAGGGATGATATTTCACGGGAAAACCTCGTTTTGATTGTGTGGCCCCACTCCGTTATCTGCATATATTATCCCCTTTCAACTCATTAATACCCATCATCATTTCTCCCACTTGTGTCCACATTCCTCCATTGGGTACACATATGCTTAGCTCGTTGCTTCCACTTGTCCACAACTTGGATCAGGCCTCAAATGATGTCTCAGAGGTTGATGCAGCTAAATAGAAAGATAAAAGAATATTTCGCCACATTCAATAGGATGATGTACCACAAAATACAAAAGATGGTTAGGACAAAGAAATTTACTACATGGGAAAAAGCCAATACATGAGCTCTACCCCATCATCATGGAAATCACCCTTGTTCTTACAGGTTCTATGAGCCTCCTTCATCATATAGGAACCCAAGATTTTCCTAACCCCTGGTCAGAAATGAACCACCTTACCTTAAAGGGCAGATATTCACTGCTCTATATTATGCATCATGTTCTTACCCTTTGATTGCTAAGCAGTTAATCAAAGAAAATCATAAAAATGAAAAGGGCATATAAAGAAGAGTGGAAAATCAAGGTCATGACACCTCATGTACTGCAATTTCTCCCTCCTATACATTATAAACCCAAATGTGAGATTCCCCTTTTATTAGTTACACTTGAACCCTTCTTATATCCTTCTTCATTGACCTATCTATCACATGCCACCACCTTTTGAAGGATGTACCTTGAGCATATTATCCCCTTTAGAAGTAGAAGCCACTAATAGGATACTCGGTTAACTGCATTTGGAGTTAGGAGATACTAGTACATCTCAAAGCCCATTATGGAATGGAAGGCCATTATGAAGTCCCCACCTATGGTCCATGGTTGGTAATCTCATTTATGTGATTTCTCTAATGACCTGTTGTCCTGGAAGGCCAGGGAACAAATTGGATCATCTGCAAGATTTCACATGGTCTCCATCTTGTGTTTGGTCTCACTATACGAGGTTCTAATGCTCTAAAGGGATGCATTAGAACATGTAGGGTGTGTGTTGAAAGTCATGGGTCTCCAGAATATTAGAAAACACTCCATGTATCCATGAGGATGGTGAGAGATGCTTGAGATACCCCTATTGGTCGAGTAAGATTCACATGGTTCATCTTGCCCAACCAACCCCACATATGTACCATGAATTTGGTAGGTGACCCAGAACTTGTAGGATGATGTGGCATCCCCTACACCATTATCAGAGCCTTTTTCGATGATCTATAGACATTTTCGACTCATATGGATACCCATGACATTATTATTATGCCCCCACACAAATTAGGAGCACCATAGGTTTATTGTTTGGAGAACAAGGGGCCAACCCATTGTCCATTAGTTTTGAGGGTCCTACTCTTGATTATGGCACCCATGGACCTCATCAGGCCTCTTAGAGGGCTCAGTGACATGTATTATTCATCATTTGAGCTCTTACAAGGCAAATTCTTTCATTTCTGAGATAGTTTGGTGGGCTTATCGCCAAAAGTTAGAATATTAGGGAATTATTTTATTTTTGGTGCTTATGTACGCCAATGTGGCTAATTCAAACTCCTCATTAGTGTATAAATACAAGTGAGATGATTCATTTTCTCATCATCACTCTGGATTGTATCTCTTCTCTCTCTTGAGAATTTCACACTTTTTCTTGGAGGATGAATTAGAGCTTTATGGATGAATTTTGATGTGTGGAATTGGTTTATATTATCTTGGAGCTTATCTGTTGTCAAATTGTGGATGGTTAAATATGTTCTATTACATGTAAGTACATTATTTTAATGTTATTCATGTTTTACTTTGTGATATACATTTTTCTGGGGTTTTCATTACTTTTAGGACTAATTGTTACATGGAATTACTACTTAAATTGTGGAATTTTTTCTTATAAAGTGTCTATAAATGTATGGGCCATGTAATTTGAATGAAATCTCCTAGGGGTAATTATATTAACACTTTCGTTTTGATAAGCCATAACCTTTTTCACATCAAAGTATAAAATTTGGAAGATCACTTCTCTTTGACCTAGAGGGCTAGCAAATTAGTCTTGACACCTCCTTAACTAAGAACCAAAGGTCCTCATTCATATTTATCATAGAATTCATTCTCCCAATAGTAAGGCACCAATCTACAAAGAGGTGGTCACATAAAATCAACTAATTTTCACCTTTTCCTAGGTATAGCCAAGTTGGGCCACCTAAGGCATCACTTTCTTGAAGAAATAACACTCCAAAATGTTTGATCTCCTAGCCTCTCCTACATTGGTGTCTCCTCAAGGCTTACTCCAATTTTGAAGCCATTCTGATGGTGGAGTTGTGAGAAATTCTAAGCTCGAGCTCCGAGTCCAAGCTTTGCCCTAGTATCCCCAAGGCTAGTGCCTCATAGGATCAATTCAATAAATTCATCTAAAAATTATTTCTTTGATCCTTTCCCCATCCTTTTTTTCTGTTAAGAACATCATTGGTTGCTAAAAGCTTTCCTACTAACCTAGGCTGGTTCCACTTGGTCCCAAGTGGTCCCATTCCTTTGAAAGATAATTCTTGAAGAACCATTCAAGGTACCAATTTAAATAATGATTTTATGGATTTAGAAACTCTTTGATAAGTCATATTCCCTAAACATAACATTAAAATACTCACATCCTTTTCCTAGAAGATATTGTACCTTGCTTAGAATGAAAGCGAGCTTTATTCTTCAACCTCTTTTGGAAAGGGATTACTTGGGTCACTTCATATCCACTTATTGATTTACTGTTCATTGGTCAATCTATAATATATTAGGTCTCATCCCATCAATGAAGGTCTGTAAAGAGTAGGGAGCCTTAACTGAGGTGATAGTGGGCTAAGTCTCCATTAGTTTCCCTTGGTCTAGCATTTCCCCTTGAGGTCCCCTGCTAGTTTGAGTGGTAACACTTAACTACATCACTTTCCATATATGTAGAGCTCAGGGCCAATGTCACCTCCAATGGTGAGGCCTTCAAACACATTAATTCACCTCCCTATCAAGGAATTGCCAAATTGGTCAACTGACTCATCTAACAGGAATTGAATGAACCTTATGGGAGAGGAGAGATAATCCTCTGATTTTGATTTATTTCCTATATTCCTTTCCTGAGAGGTTCCCCTTTATTGGAAATTTGATTTAAAATTGTGTTTAGATGCCTATATATGTGATTGAGAGAAATATACTCAAATTTCTCCATCTATAAAGCAATCTTGTTTAATATTGTAGAATTAGGAGATCACATCTCAGTCTTTAATTTGAAAAAATATATTATGACAATCATCGAATTTCCTAAGACTCACATTCTCTCTATGCCTTTATTGTTGGTGAGCTCCAATCCTTTGCAAAGTGCCAAATATTCAACCTCATTATTGGTTGATGTGCCCAATCCCCAAGCATAATTAATCTATGATTGTTCTTCACAGAAAAGGATCAACCCTCCTACTCCTGCCGCCCTTAATCACCCTAACTATGTATTAACCAAGAAACTAATGTTTCTTAATCATTAGCCCATGAACATACTAACTATTATGAAAGGTTATAGTCAAACACAATGGATACTTATCCATGATTGATGTGGCAAATCCACAAATATGTAAATTCATGCATCATAAAATCCTTTATGCATTATCCAATCAACCCTTTAAGAGGCAAGCTTAAAGCAACTTTATTTCTCATCATATCTATTTTATTTAAATATTCTATTGTTTCAATTAAATAATTTAGAAATAAGACTATTTTAATAAATTCTATTTTAATTATTGATATTATAAATTTAAGTATTCTTATAAATGCTATGAAAATAGATTAAAATCTTAGATATCTTTATAAAATAGCATATAATAATATTTTTTTTTTGTTGACGATAATGATGATGGTGATTAATATCCATTTATATTAAATTTCATTTAATTGGACTTCAAAAAAGTAATGGAATTACTTCATTTACTTTAGAATTTAATTTGTGTTCTAGAAATTTTAAGAGAAAATGGCCATAGCTTCAATGAGTTAAAAATAAATGAAAGTAATTGAAGTTGCAATTTGATGTGGGTGTACCTTAACGAAATAATTCTTATGGAGGTAGTGATAGTTGGTTATTATTTTAAAAATGTTTATTTTCACTTTCAAGTAAACCAAAATACATATATACTTTTGAGTCTTTTTTCGTTAAAATTGATCACCCTCTTTAATATACTATTTTTTTTCTTTTTAATTTTTTTATCACATCACAATTTATATTAGTATTCTTTTAGAAAGAAACATTTTTTCTTTATTTTCATGCAATTTTGCCAAAATATTAATATTTTTATGCCTCTCAACTCAATGTTTATATTTCTCTCATAGATTGGGTTGTATCGAAGCTTAAGACCTCCCTTGGAGAACATTTCAGATATGAGGAGAGTGGGTAGCAAGGGAGGCTAACTAGCCTCCTTAAATTCGTCATGTATAAATGTGCTAGAGGGATTAGGTAGAGACAACTTATAACCATTCATTAATGTTGTTATTTATTTGTGATAGTTACATTAATCGATTTCCCGCCACCTCGCATTTAATTTTCTATGAATCCACCACTCGATTTGGAGGCCACCATTGAATAAGTTGCACACTTCAATGATGGATCCAATCATTATACATATAAAATAGGAGCTTTTCTCCCTTCATTATATTTTTGCATCATTTGTCAGGAAAATAGGCTGAGGTTTGGTATGTTCTAGGATTTTCAAACTTTTTCCTACCCTCTTGCTGAAGTAAGGCAATGAGAAAGAACAAGTCCTTCTGGCCTAGTTCCTTCCCTCTCTACAAAATTTTTCGATTAGCTTTGTTTCTCCTCCATGTGGTCATGTTGTAAGGATTGTTGCTAGAATCTTAGTGTTGGATGTGTTAGATGCTTTCATGGTTCTTTGTCATTGTACTACTATAGACACTCTCACTATAAGAAGGATTGGTTGATTCTCACTCTAAATGTGTGGGATCTAGTTGTTTCTTTCCTTCCTCATGGTTCGTTACTCTAAGTCTCACGTATATTTGATTCCCTCCCACCAACTTGTTCCTTTCTTTGGCCAAAAATTGTTTAAGTTTGTCATTTCTTGGATTTTGCTCCACTTTCCATATGCTTCCAAGGTTTTTGAGCTCTTTTCTGTGGTATGCATTGAGAGTCTCTTGCCATCTTTCTTCTTCCTTTGGATTTCACCCTTGCCCCTCTCTTGGTTGACTTATAACTCTCTAGTTTTTACCTGATAGTTGTCCCTATTTGGTTCCCGTGCCCCACCAAGGAGCTCACTCTAAGAGGGGCATCGGGGGCTGAGATAGCCTCAACAATGCTCAAGCCTAGAAGAGAGGACATTGCTTAGCTGAGAAATATAGAATAGACTCCCCTTTTGTAGTGTAATATTAAATTGAGGATATTGAACAAGAAGTGGTCTAGGCATGAGTAGATGTCCTAGATGAAGAAGTCAAGGTGTATCTGATTCGGTTCCTGACCTCGACATGGATTGATGATTTCACAATTAGTATCTCCTTAAGATTGATCTATATTGGCACCTTAAGGAATTACTCAGAAATGTGTTATTTGAGTGTAATGAGAGTCATGAGAACTCATCCTTTGCATGGAGAAAGTATGCTTGTTCTACCAAATCAAGGATGGGCGCATGCAATGCATGGAAGTTGTTCTCCTATGTGACCCACCTCATCGAGTCAACATATATTCTTTGATGGTAGGAAATTAGCATAAATGTTCTTACAAGTTACGTTGTTGGTAACAATTCACATTTTAGTTTAGTCTCATGTATTTTCTACTCTATGTAGTAGTTGTGTCTATGCCTAGAATGGTCCCTTTTTGTAATACTCTTAATAGAAATATTTTGCATGACCAACAAATTTTGATAGACATGTATTGAAACCTTAGATTATATCTTTAGACTAGTTTCACCTATAGACCAAGGCACTCTAAAGTGTTATCTTTATGTATGCAATGTAAATATTCTCTAAATTAATAATAAAATATGAACCTTTCATTATCTTCCTCTCGGATATTAAGTAAATTAACTTAATACCATAATCATATCCTTGTTGAAAAAAATACTAATAATAAAGTTAAAATATAATACGTCTAATGTTAAATTTAAAAATTTATTTTATCTTTTATTATCACTATTTAAAAATATTATAACTTTAAACTTAATAACTACAATTATAAACTATACTAATCAATAAT
>APFE031331141.1:61290-82260 GCA_000404065.3 Pinus taeda | reverse complement strand
CATTTACATATGCACTAAATTTAGTTAATTAAAAATCTTAAAAAGGTAATTTTTTAAAGAATTTTAATTAATCATTCACACATAAACTAAATTTATTTAATAGAAATTAATGTGAGTTATATTAAAATAACAAAAATATAAAAAATTTAATGAAAATATTCCATTATCACATTTGGGTCGGAGCTAGTCAAGCTCTGTAGTGCTCAAGATCTCATAATTTACAATGGTCTAAAGAAGTGGCCCAATTCCAGCAAGATGACCTGCATCCATGGACTTAGTAGTAGCGTGATAGACTACGTTATTTCTGATCTCCCACTATATAACGAAATAATAAATTTTGACATCTTAAACGACCATGAATCTAACTCTAATCATAGGCCTTTACTTATAACTCTCAATTTTGTCATGCATAGAGTTCCCACAAAAAATAATACATACAGCCAAAAGAACTTAATATTTGATGGTAATAAAAATGATCTCTTTCTAAATGAATTAAAAACTAATTTTCTTCCTTTATCTAGTATAGACAATATAGAAGGCCTCTATCATAATTTTACTACAACCCTCTAATATTCTATTAACAAGTTCTCAATTGAAGATTCAAATAATAAAAGAAATAGAAAAACCAATCCATGGTATGACAAAGATTGTAAAAGTGTGAGGAGAGCAATTAAGGAAGTTGTTGATGAATCTCTTAAAATGGAAAAGATAAAAATATACAAAGCCCTAACTAAAAGGAAAAAGAGGCAGTACATTCGTCAAAGGCAGGAGAATCTCTTACACCTCTTTGAGGTAGCTCCTATGAAATTTTGGAGGCAGATTCTAACTAGGAAGACTAAAGATAATAATAAAATTTCTCTTCACGATTGGAAATCCTATCTTAAAAAGCTTTATGAATCTCCAAATGTCATGGATAATTTGGAAACCCTACTCACAACGAAAGAAGTTTTCTCTTTAGAAGACATTAAGTTTGGGGTTAATCGCCTCGCTAATGGGAAAGCTAAGCACATTGAAGGTTACCAAGTGGAAATCTTAAAAATTGGAGGTCATATCCTCATCCCCCACATCCACAAGCCTTTCAATCAACCAGTCAAGCAAGGGTTCCCTAAACCTTGGACTGAGAGCCTCATTATCCCTATTTTTAAAAGTGGGGATATAAATAACCCCTCTAATTATCAGACAATTATGATCAACCCTCTCTTAGCCAAGTTATATGGTAGTATTTTGGAAAAGAAGTTAAGCATATGGCTTGAAAGTGAAGGTAAGCGGGCTAAAGGCCAAGCAAGTTTCAGAAGGCATCACTCAACAACATATCACCTTGTTATGCTTAGGATCATTGCGGAGGAATGTCGTAATGAGAAATCCAATTTATTTTGTTGCTTTGGGGACTTTAGAAAGGCTTTCGATATGGTTCCTAGATACAACCTTTGGAATAGATTAGAAGAGCTAAAGGTTCCTCTTGAGTTAAGAGTTGCCGCTATAAGGTTATACGAGAACGTAATTGCCAATCTAAAGAGAAATGAGGGGTGGTCAAAAGATATTAAGTGTAGCACTGTAGTTAAACAAGGTTGCCCCCTCTCCCTACCCTATTTGGCATTTACATCGATAAGCTTGAAGACTATGTAGAGGAAGCAAGATGTGATGGCACGATCTTAGCTGGGATAGTCGTCATCCTTCTTCTCTATGTTGACGATATTGTTCTCTTCGCAAGGTGCCCTTCTGATCTTGATAAGAAACTTAGGCTTCTTAAGGATTTCTGCTCTACCATGGGTATGACTGTTAACACTCACAAAACAAAAGTTATGATTATCAAATCCAAGAAGGACACTTACGCTAATTTTATGCATGACAATAATAACTTGGAGGAAGTGTATTCTTACAAGTACCTAGGAATTGATATTCATCACAAGCTCAACTGGAACCATAGCATTGAGAAAATGATTAGTGGGGGGTGGAAAGCTTATTTTGGTCTTGAAAATAATTGTAAAATAGCAAACCTCGTAATGTGGGATAAAAAGAAGTTCCTCTTTGAAACTTTAGCCACTCCTGTTATCTTATATGGCTGTGAGGTTTGGGGTTACATCATATCTAGAGAATCATGGAGAAAGATTGAGCAAACCCCGAAGCGTTTTATAACTTATAAAATGAAAATTAAAAGAAATACACCCTATCCTATTCTCCTTATAGAAGCAAGTCTTCTCCCTATTGAGAGTGTAGCTATGATTAGGTTTTTGTTGTACAAGCACAAACTCAATAACATAGATGATCATAGACTTCCTAAGCTAGCTTTAAATTCCAGCCAAAACCACCTAAAGCTCAATCGGGGGTGGCATAAAGACACAAGGGCCTAGTTAAACGATTGGGAGATCAACGAGAATGATGCATTGCAAAACATAAATAACATTAAAGATATTGTTACTTCTAAGTTCAAAGAAAAAATGTGGTGTGAGAAAGATTTAGTGGCTAAAAGAAAATTAAGTTATTATAAGAAGGTCATGAACCCCACCCTAGAAGATCAAAAGTATCTTTCTATTTTAACTAGCTCAAAGAAGAAAATTGATATAGCAAAGATTAGAATGAATTCTCATGAGCTCCATAGTGAAACAGGTCGTTGGATAGTTCCTAAAATGCCATGGATGGAAAGGATCTACCATATATGTGAGAATAGGAACATCGAAGATGAAAACCACTTCCTCTTAGAGTACCCCGCTTACAACCACATTAGATCTCAGTGTCACAATCTTTGTTACAATATTGACCTTCCTAGCCTTTTACAAAGTCAAAATTATAGTGAGCTCGGGAGGCTTCTCTCCAAGCTTTTTGAGCATAACAATAAAATATTAAAATAAAATAAATAATTTGTTTCTTTAGCTCTCATAACCGGCGTTAACCACCACCACCACCACCACCACCATCATCATCAGTGTAAGAATATAAATAAAGTTATAGGTATAAAACCATAATAAGCATCAAAACGCTTTCTTAATATACATCTAGCTTTGTCTAGATTAAAAAAGCATAAAAATTAATTAAATATATAAATTTATTTTAAACTATTTATTATTATTCTTAGTTATAGAATAAATTAATATATGACTAAACATAATTTACATTTAAAACATATAATAATAATCTTAGCTATGAAGATTCACTTCACTTTTTTCCTATAGATTTACTCTAGATTTATCATAGAAATTCTTAGACTCATAAATAGCTTTTCTTACAATAACTTGAGCAGATATCATGGAAATTCTTGACTTATAAATAACTTTTCTTACAATAACTTGAGAGGATACCATGGATTATCAATACTACACTACCAATATGACCAGTTGATATGACTTTTTCTAATTAATTAATTTGAAATAAATTAATTAAAAGAACATAATTAATTTGGAGATATTTTTTACTAATATAAATATTCTAATATGAAATACTAACTTAATAATTACATTAAAATTATTAAAAACAAATAAAATAGAAACATAAATATTATTTCTTCTCATATTTAAAAAAAAAAGTACTAAACCATATGCTTGAAAGAAAGTCGTAGAATTATTCCTTCTCAGCGGATCACTGTATAGAAGGAGGAAGTGGTAGAATTGTCTTTGTAATCAGTTGGTCTCAGCGCATCATTGTATAAAGATAAGTTTAACTATTAAATGCATTTCATTTTTTCATCGTTAATTTTGGTCTGCCGTTGATAGCGGATCACTGTATAAAAGGAGGAAAGTGGTAGAATTGTCTTTGTAATCAGTTGGTCTCAGCCCATCATTGTATAAAGATAAGTTTAACTATTAAATGCATTTCATTTTTTCATCGTTAATTTTGGTCTGCCGTTGATAGCGGATCACTGTATAAAAGGAGGAAAGTGGTAGAATTGTCTTTGGAATCAGTTGGTCTCAGCCCATCATTGTATAAAGATAAGTTTAACTATTAAATGCATTTCATTTTTTCATCGTTAATTTTGGTCTGCCGTTGATTTCTTGGTTCTTAAGTTTCAATATGCAGAAATCAATCGGTTGGGATCATAGTTTCTTATTATAGTTTCTTAGTGATTGCTTGGATCATGGAGTCTTTTCTAATCTTATTTATTGTCCATGGAGGTGATTATTATAGTTTTTTATTGATTGCTTGGGATCATGGAGCCCTTTCTAATCTTATTTATTCTCCATGGAGGTGACTATTATAGATTCTTATTGATTTCTTGGGATCATGAAGTCCTTTCTAATCTTATTTATTGGGCATGGAGGTGACTATTATAGTTTCTTATTGATTGTTTGGGATCATGGACTTGTTTCTAATTTTATTTATTGTGCATGGAGGTGACTATTATAGTTTCTTATTGATTGCTTGGGATGATTGAGTCTTTTCTAATCTTATTTATTGTGCATGGTGGTGAATGTTATAGTTTCTTATTGATTGCTTGGGATCATGGAGTCCTTTCTAATCTTATTTATTATGCATGGATATGATTATTATAGCTTTTTGTTGATTGCTTGGGATCATGGAGTCCTTTCTAATTTTATTTATTGTGCACGGATGTGACTATTACAGTTTCTTATTGATGCTTGGTATCATGGAGTCCTTTCTAATTTTATTCATTGTGCAAGGATGTGACTACTATAGTTTCTTATTGATTGCTTGAGATCATGGAGTCCTTTCTAATTTTTTTTATTGTGCATAGATGTAACTATTACAGTTTCTTATCGATTGCTTGGCATCATAGAGTCCTTTCACTTGAAATTCACGATCTAGCCAACGAAAAAAAGAAATTGTGTTACTAAATTTCTACGAAAATAAACCAAAAAAATTATAATAATTAAGCATCCATCCCTATCGAAACGGCTTTACTGGGAACGATTCAAGGAGATAGAGAGTTATCAATACGCCATCGTTTGATAAGTTATAGCGAATGTAACTAGGTATACATAGGCAACTCTAGTAGAACATAAAGGCATCTCTTCATGTTCAACCAAGAAAGAAAGCACAACAAACATAAAAACAAAACACACATAGGAATGATTTTACCAGGCCTTTTCAGTTCTCTCTGAATGCAATGTAATCTGCGAGACCCAGCAAAGGTGCAACCTTCGTTGGATCGAAAAAACATAACTCCTCCTTTCCTCTCTTCAACAATTCAACAGTAAACTCCTTTGCTTTCTCCAAACCCATCAGCTTCGGATAAGTAGCCTTGTCACTAACCAGATCTTTTCCTGCCGTCTTCCCAATTTCTTCCGATGATTTGGTGACATCGAGTATGTCATCTACAACCTGAAACAGAAGCCCAATGCAACGGGCAAACCTTCGAATCCTCTCAATTTCATCCTCCAAAGCACCAGCAATGATCGCCCCACACACAGCCGAGCACTCCAACAGCGCTCCAGTCTTGTGAGTATGAATCCATTCCAGAGTCTCAAGATCGACAGAAGCATCCCGCTCGCTTGCAAGATCAACAGACTGGCCACCCATAATCCCTTGAGACCCTCCTGCTCTACCCACTTCACATATCACCCTCAAAATCCGATCATTTCCCACTGTTTTGCTTGTGGACGCTGCAATGTGCTCAAACGCAAATGAATGAAGTGCAACCCCTCCAACAAGAGCAGTGCCCTCGCCGAAGACCTTATGGTTTGAAGGCTTGCCTCGCCGTAAATCATCATTGTCCATGCAGGGCAAGTCATCATGAATCAAAGACATTGTGTTGATCATCTCCATTGCACACGCAGTCGGCATGGCGAGCTCCTGGGTCCCTCCAAGAAGCTCACACGTTGCAAGACAAAGAACAGGAGGAACCCGTTTGCCCGCCGCCAGAAGAGAGTACCTCATGGATTCATGTATTTTCTCGGGATGAGTCAGTGGGATGGCCTTATTCAATGCCTCATTCACTGCCAGTGCCTTGGAAAGCATGTACTCCTTGAAATCAAATTCAACGACCCTCTCCGCTCGATCAAGCAGATTAGCCATCCGGACAACCGTGTTTGAGGATCTAGTGGACGACGAATGGCAACGGAGGGCGGCCAGATGCTCACCAATAGAAGTCCCTGATGAGGTTGAAACTCCATGAAAACGTTCTATAGGAATGGAAGCTCTCTTCAGATTACGTTGTTGAGAAGCAATATTCATAATGTACAGGCCATGGCAGCTAACCCCCACAACGCTGTAAGCCATGAGGTGTTATTAGTCACTGCTGTATACTGCAACCTAAAACATACATTGAAAACAGATAAGCAGATGCGATAAAAGAATATATGCATATGAATTGAAAAAAGTTCGTACCATGGAAAATTGAATTTTATGTATGCTCACTGTGTATATGTATGTGTGAGGGACAGAATGATCACAATGCCACAGGAAGATACTGGAACCTTTCCTGTTCACTAAGATGGGATGTCAGTTCCCTGTCCAGAAAAAAATGAAGAACTTGGTTGGGTCCTCGTTGGGGGTGTGGATGATTTTCTTTTAAAGACTGTTTGAATATAACGTCCTTCACAAACGACAAATGTTATGGATGGCTATCAGGAAAAGGCTGTGCACAAAAATCTCGTGCTGAGAAATTGTTGTCCAATTTCTTTTAGATTCTTGACAATACAAAAAGGCTGTGCACAAAAATCTCGTGCTGAGAAATTGTTGTCCAAAAATCTCGTGCTGAGAAATTGTTGTCCAATTTCTTTTAGATTCTTGACAATACAAAAAGGCTGTGCACAAAAATCTCGTGCTGAGAAATTGTTGTCCAAAAATCTCGTGCTGAGAAATTGTTGTCCAATTTCTTTTAGATTCTTGACAATACAAAAAGGCTGTGCACAAAAATCTCGTGCTGAGAAATTGTTGTCCAAAAATCTCGTGCTGAGAAATTGTTGTCCAATTTCTTTTAGATTCTTTATAATACAAAATGCTAGGCTATAAAAGCTGAAAGGTATGACAGTGAGCAGAAAGATGATAGTTTACTCCACAAAATATGTCCTCCACCAAAAACAAAATATCAATCACTTGACATTTTCGTCAAAGCAGATGTGATTATCCTCCTTGCTCAGAGATTTTGAATAGAGTTTAAAGTAAATCTATTTTAATTTCATTTCTTCAAATAAATAGTTTAATGTTATTATTCAAAATTTAAATAAAAATTATACTTTTTAAAATACCTACCATATTTACAAATTAAGTCACATAATTAATATATAATTTATTTATTTTCATGTTAAAAATAAATAAATAAAAACAATTTTTTTTTTCCCTCTACTTTTTTAATATCATGTCACCTCCTTTGAAAGGGGTCCACAATATTCTATTTTTTTAATTTCATGTCACCTCCTTTAAAATGGTCCACAATGATTTGTTTTTTAATTTCA
This sequence comes from Pinus taeda, assembly GCA_000404065.3. Classification (NCBI taxonomy): domain Eukaryota; kingdom Viridiplantae; phylum Streptophyta; class Pinopsida; order Pinales; family Pinaceae; genus Pinus; species Pinus taeda. The sequence continues at coordinate 74,911 of APFE031331141.1, read as the reverse complement.
TGTCACCTCGTTTAAAAAAGTTCACAATAATTAGCTTCATGTACACCTACAAGTGTGATTAATCATGTACATCTACCACTCTTCATGTAGAAATATAAGTGTGATTAGCTTCATGTAAAACTACCTAGGCCTATAATGTCAGTTCCATTGCCAAGTCTTCATCTTTATGCTCTATCCTCATTTGAAACTTTTGAAAAATAATGTTCTCTTTATCCTCTATCCTCATTTGGGAGTTTTGAACAAATATTGTCCCTTTTTTTTTAAATTACTACATCAATCCTAAAGGTTTATGCATTGTAACCCTACAATCTTGTCATCATTTATGACATGTATTACATTTTGAGTATGAAAGTAGTATTCTCATAGTAGTATTTATGTCACTTTTTGTATACTTTGTTAAGTTCAAATCTAGATAAATTTTATTAGATTACTAATTGTTAATATAATTGACGATACACCACATACCAGCATTAGAAAATTATATCCTACATTTTTCCTTTGAATAAAAAATACATTATTTTATTATAATGCATTTGTTTATTTAATATCATGAATAATTTAAATTCTAGTATTTTTTTAAGTTTTGAAGTAGTATGCTTGACTAAGTTGTACCACCACATTACAACATTTTATCCCAGCAAATTTCTCTAAACCAATTCCTATGGAAAATAGTGCATGCTAAATGGATAGCATTTCAACATAATAGGTGAGGATGGTGAACGATTTCCTCCTAGTGAGGATTTCAATGGAACATATAAAGGTGGAGAGGGATTCCCTCCAAGCGAGGATTTCAAAATCACTAATTAGGATGATGATTTTCTTTTACATGGGGATTTCAAAAGCACCAATGGTGATGGGGATTTCCTTTGAGCAATGACTTTGAACATGAAAAAGCACCCCACAATAAATAAAATTAGAAAGGACTCCATGAGCCCAAGCAATCAATAAGAAACTATAATGGTCACCTCCATGCACATAAATAAAAATTGGGCAGGACTCAATGCAATAAATAAGAAACTATAATAATCACATCCATGCGCAATAAATAAAATTAGAAAGGACTCCATGATCCCAAGCAATCAATAAGAAACTATATTAGTCACATCCGTGCACAATAAATAGAATTAAAAAGGACTCCATGATCCTAAGCAATAAATAAGAAACTATAATAGTCATCTATGCACAATAAATAAAATTAGAAAGGACTTCATGATCCCAAGCAATCAATAAGAAACAATAATAGTCACATCCGTGCACAATAAATAAAATTAGAAAGGACTCCATGATACCAAGCATCAATAAGAAATTATAATAGTCACATCCGTGCACAATAAATAAAATTAGAAAGTACTCCATGAGACCAAGCATCAATAAGAAACTATAATAGTCACATCCGTGCACAATAAATAAGATTAGAAAGGACTCCATGATCCCAAGCAATCAATAACAAACTATAATAGTCACCACCATGCATAAAAAATAACATTAGAAATGACTCAATGATCCCAAGCAATCAATAAGAAACTATAATAGTCACCTCCATGCACAAAAAATTAAATTAGAAAGGACTGAATGATCCCAAGCAATAAATAAGAAACTATAATAGTCACCTCAATGAACAATAAATAAGATTAGAAAGGACTCCATCATCCAAAAAAGTCAATAAGAAACTATAATAGTCACCTCCATACACAATAAATAAGATTAGAAAGGAGTCCATGATCCCAAGCAACCAATAAGAAACTGTCATAGTCACCTCCATGAACAATAAATAAGATCAGAAAGGAGTCCATGATCCCAAGCAGTCAATAAGAAACTGTAATAGTCACCTCCACGAACAATAAATAAGATTAGAAAGGAGTCCGTGATCCCAAGAAATCAATAAGAAACTGTAATAGTCACCTCGACGCACAATAAATAAGATTAGAAAGGAGTCCATGATCCCAAGCAATCAATAAGAAACTATAATAGTCTCCTCCGTGCATAATAAATAAGATTAGAAAGGAGTCAATGATCCCAAGCAATGAATAAGAAACTATAATAGTCACATCCATGCACAATAAATAAGATTAGAAAGGAGTCCATGATCCCAAGCAATGAATAAGAAACAATAATAGTCACCTCCATGCACAATAAATAAGAATAGAAGGGAGTCGATGATCCCAAGCAATCAATAAGAAACTATAATAGTCACATCCGTGCATAATAAATAAATTTAGAAAGGAGTCCATGATCCCAAGCAATCAACAAGAAACTATAATAGTCACATCCATGCACAATAAATAAAGTTACAAAGGTGTCCATGATCCCAAGCAATCAATAAGAAACTATAATAGTGACATCTTTGCACAATAAATAATATTAGAAGGATTCAATGATCCCAATCAATAAATAAGAAGCTATAATAGTGACATCCATGCACAATAAATACAATTAGAAAGGATTCCATGATCCCAAGCAATCAATAAGAAACTGTAATAGTGACATCCATGCACAATAAATAAAATTAGAGAGGAGTCCATGATCCCAAGCAATCAATAAGAAACTATAATAGTGACATCCATGCACAATAAATAAAATTAGAAAGGAGTCCATGATCCCAAGCAATCAATAAGAATCTATAATAGTGACATCCATGCACAATAAATAAAATTAGAAAGGAGTCCATGATCGCAAGAAATCAATAAGAAACTATAATAGTCACATCCATTCACAATAAATAAAATTAGAAAGGAGATCATGATCCCAAGCAATCAATAAGAAACTATAATAGTCACATCCATTTACAATAAATAAAATTAGAAAGGACTCCATGATCCCAAGCAATGAATAAGAATCTATAATAGTCACATCCATGCACAATAAATAAAATTAGAAAAGAGTTCATGTTCCCAAGCAATTAATAAGAAACTATAATAGTAACATCCATGAAGAGTAAATAAAATTAGAAAGGAGTCCATGATCCCAAGCATTCAATAAGAAACTATAATAGTCACATCCGTGCACAATAAATAAAATTAGAAAGGACTCCATAATCCCAAGAAATCAATAAGAAACTATAATAGTCACATCCGTGCACAATAAATAAAATCCTAAATGACTCCATGATTCCAAGAAATCAATAAGAAACTATAATAGTCACATCCATGCACAATAAATAAAATTAGAAATGACTTCATGATCACAAGTAATCAATAAGAAACTATAATAGTCAATTACATGCACAATAAATAAAATTAGAAAGGAGTCCATGATCCCAAGAAATCAATAAGAAACTATAATAGTCAGTTTCATGCACAATAGATAAAATTAGAGAGGTCTCCATGATCCCAAGCAATCAATAAGAAACTATAATAGTCACCTCCATGCACAATAAATAAAATTACAAAGGACCCAATGACCCCAAGCAATCAATAAGAAACTATAATGGTCACCTCCATGCACAATAAATAAAATTAGAAAGGTCTCCATGCAATCAATACGAACTATAATAGTCACATCGATGCACAATAAATAAAATTAGAAAGGACTCCATGATCCCAAGCAATCAATAAGAAACTATATTAGTCACAGGCGTGCATAATAAATAAAATTAGAAAGGACTCTATGATCCCAAGCAATCAATAAGAAACTGTAATAGTCACATTTATGCACAATAAATAAAATCAGAAAAGACTCCATGATCCCAAGATATCAATAAGAAACTATAATAATCACATCCGTGCACAAAATAAAATTAGAAAGGACTCCATGATACCAAGCATCAATAACAAACTGTAATAGTCACATCCGTGCACAATAAATAAAGTTAGAAAGGACTCTGTGATCCCAAGCAATCAATAAGAAGCTATAATAGTCATATCCATGCGTAATAAATAAGATTAGAAAGGACTCCATGATCCCAAGCAATCAATAAGAAACTATAATAGTCACCACCATGCACAATAAACAAGATTAGAAAGGACTCAATGATTCCAAGCAATCAATAAGAAACTATAATAGTCACCTCCATATACAATAAAAAAAATTAGAAAGGAATGCATGATCCCAAGCAATCAATAAGAAACTAAAATAGTCACCTACATGCCCAATAAATTAGATTAGAAAGGACTTCATGATCCCATGAAATCAATAAGAAACTATAATAGTCACCTCCATGCAGAATAAATAAGATTAGAAAGGGCTCTATGATCCCAAGCAACCAATAAGAAACTATAATAGTCACCTCCATGGACAATAAATAAGATTAGAAAGGACTCCATGATCCAAAGCAATCAATAAGAAACTATAATAGTCAGTTTCATGCACAATAGATAAAATTAGAAAGGACTCCATGATCCCAAGCAATGACTAAGAAACTATAATAGTCACCTCCATGCAATATAAATAAAATTAGAAAGGATTCCATGAGGCCAAGCAATCAAAAAGAAACTATAATGGTCACCTCCATGCCCAATAAATAAAATTAGAGAGGAGTCCATGATCCCAGGCAATCAATAAGAAACTATAATAGTCACCTCCATGCACAATAAATAAGATTAGAAAGGAGTCCATGATGCCAGGCAATCAATAAGAAACTATAATAGTCACCTCCGTGCACAATAAATAAAATCAGAAAGGTCCCCATGATCCCAGACAATCAATAAGAAACTATAGTAGTCATGTCCATGCACGATAAACAAAATCAAAAAGGACCCCATGATTTGAGGAAATCTATAGGAAACTGTAATAGTCACATCCATGCATAATAAATAAAATCGTAAAGGACCCCATCATCCCAGGAAACCAATAAGAAACTATAATAGTCACATCCATGCACAATAAATAAAATCCGAAAGGACTCGATTATCCCATGCAATCAATAAGAAACTATAATAGTCACATCCATGCACAATAAAATAAAATGAGAAAGGACCCCATGATCCCAGGCAATCAATAAGAAACTATAATAGTCACATCCGCGCACAATAAATAAAATCAGAAAGGACCCCATGATCCCAGGCTATCAATAAGAAACTATAATAGTAAATCCACCGCACAATAGCTAAAATAGAAAAGACCCCCATTGATCCCGGCAACCAATAAGAAACTATAATAGTCACATCCACGCACAATAAATAAAATCAGAAAGGAACCCATGATCCTAAGCAATCAACAAGAAACTATAATAGTCACATCCACACACAATAAATAAAATCAGAAAAGACCCCATGATTCCAAGCAATCAATAAGAAACTATAATATTCACATCCACGCACAATAAATAAAATCAAAAAGGACCCCATGATCCCAAGCAATCAATAAGAAACTATAATAGTCACATCCATGCACAATAAATAAAATAAGAAAGGACCCCATGATCCCAGGCAATCAATAAGAAACTATAATAGTCAGATCTACGCACAATAAATAAAATCAGAAAGGACCCCATCATCCCAAGGAATAAAAAAGAAACTATAATAGTCACATCCACGCACAATAAATAAAAGTAGAAAGGACCCCATGATCCCAAGCAATCATTAAGAAACTATAATAGTCACATCCATGCACAATAAAGAAAATCAGAAAGGACCCCATGATCCCAAGCAATCAATAAGAGACTATAATAATCACATCCACGCACAATAAATAAAATTAGAAAGGACCCCATGATCCTAATCAATCAATAAGAAACTATAATAGTCACATCCACACACAATAAATGAAATCAGAAAGGACTCCATGATCCCAATCAATCAATAAGATACAATAATAGTCACATCCACTCAAAATAAATAAAATCAGAAAGGACTCCATGATCCCAATCAATCAATAAGAAACTATGAGAGTGACATCCACACACAATAAATAAAATCCAGAAAGGACTCCATAATCCCAAGCAATCAATGAGAAACTATAATAGTCACATCCATGCACAATAAAAAAAATAGAAAGGACTCCATGATCCCAAGCAATCAATGAGAAACTATAATAGTCACATCCATGCGCAATTAAAAAAACAGAAAGGACTCCATGATCCCAAGCAATCAATGAGAAACTATAATAGCCACATCCATGCACAATAAATAAAATAAGGACTCCATGATCCCAAGCAATCAATAAGAAATTGTAATAGTCACCTCAATGCACAATAATTAAAATCAGAAAGGACTCCATGATCCCAAGCAATCAATAAGAAACTATAATAGTCACATCCGTGCACAATAAATAAAATAAAAAAGGACTCCATGATCCCAAGCAATCAATAAGAAACTATAATAGTCACATCCCTGCAAAATAAATAAAATAAGAAAGGACTCCATGATCCCATGAAATCAATACGAAACTATAATAGTCACATCCGTGCACAATAAATAAAATCAGAAAGGACTCCGTGATCCCAAGTAATCAATAAGAAACTATAATAGTCACATCTGTGCACAATAAATAAAATCAGAAAGGACTCCATAATCCCAAGCAATCAGTAAGAAACTATAATAGTCACATCCGTGCACAATAAATAAAATCAGAAACGACTCCATGATCCTAAGCAATCAATAAGAAACAATAATAGTCACATCCATGCACAATAAATAAAATTAGAAAGGACTCCATGATCCCAAGCAGTCAATAAGAAACTATAATAGTCGATTCCATGCACAATAAATAAAATTATAAAGGAGTCCATGATCCCAATAAATCAATCAGAAACTATAGTAGTCAACTTCATGCACAATAGATAAGATTAGAAAGGACTCCATGATCCCACGCAATCAATAAGAAACTATAATAGTCACCTCCATTCACAATAAATAAAATTAGAAAGGACTCCATGAGCCCAAGCAATCAATCAGAAACTATAATGGTCACCTCCATGCACAATAAATAAAATTAGAAAGGACTCCATGCAATCAGTAAGTAACTATAATAGTCACATCCATGCACAATAAATAAAATTAGAAAAAATAACTATAATAGTCACATCCATGCACGATAAATAAAATTAGAAAGGAATCCATGATCCCAAGCAGTCAATAAGAAACTATAATAGTGACATCCATGCACAACAAATAAAATTAGAAAGGAGTCCATGATCCCAGGCAATCAATAAGAGACTATAATATTTACATCCATGCCCAACAAATAAAATTAAAAAGGACTCCGTGATCTGAAGAAATCAATAAGAAACTATAATAGTCACATCCATGCATAACATATAAAATTCGAAAGGACTCCGTGATCCCAAGCAATCAATAAGAAACTATAATAGTCAGCTTCATGCACAATAAATAAAATTAGAAAGGACTCGATGATCCCAAGCAATCAATAAGAAACTATAATAGTCACCTCTATGCACAATAAATAAAATTAGAAAGGACTCCATGAGCCCAAGCAATCAATAAGAAACTATAATGGTCACCTCCATGCACAATAAATAAAATTAGAGAGGACTTTATGTAATCAATAAAAAACTAGAATAGTCACATCCATGCCCAATAAATAAAATTAGAAAGGACTCCATGATTGCAAGCAATCAATAAGAAACTATATTAGTCACATCCGTGAACAATAAATAAAATTAGAAAGGACTGAATGATCCCAAGCAATCAATAAGAAACTATAATAGTCACATCTATGCACAATAAATAAAATTAGAAAGCACTCCATGATCCCAAGCAATCAATAAGAAACTATAATAGTCACATCCATGCACAATAAATAAAATTCGAAAGGACTCCATGATACCAAGCATCAATAAGAAACTATAATAGTCACATATGTGCACAATAAATAAGATTAGAAAGGACTCCATGATACGAAGCATCAATAAGAAACTATAATAGTCACATCCGCGCACAATAAATAAGATTATAAAGGACTCCTTGATCCCAAGCAATCAATAAAGAACTATAATAGTCACCTCCATGCACAATAAATAAAATTAGAAAGGACTCAATGATCCCAAGCAAACAATAAGAAACTATAATAGTCACCTCCATGCACGATAAATAAGATTAGAAAGGACTCCATGATCCCAAGAAACCAATAAAAAACTATAATAGTCACCTCCATGCACAATAAATAAGTTTAGAAAGGACTCAATGATCCCAAGGAATCAATAAGAAACTATAATAGTCACCTCCATGCACAATAAAAAAGATTAGAAAGGACTCCATGATCCCAAGCAATCAATAAGAAACTATAATAGTCACCTCCATGCACAATAAATAAGACTAGAAAGGACTACATGATCCCAAGCAATCAATAAGAAACTATAATAGTCACCTCCATGGACAATAAATAAGATTAGAAAGGACTCCATGATCCCAAGCAATCAATAAGAAACTATAATAGTCACCTCCATGAACAATAAATAAGATTAGAAAGGACTCCATGATCCCAAGCAATCAATAAGAAACTATAATAGTCACCTCCATGAACAATAAATAAGATTAGAAAGGACTCCATGATCCCAAGCAATCAATAAGAAACTATAATAGTCACCTCCATGAACAATAAATAAGATTAGAAAGGACTCCATGATCCCAAGCAATGAATAAGAAACTATAATAGTCACCTCCATGAACAATAAATAAGATTAGAAAGGATTCCATGATCCCAGGCAATAAATAAGAAACTATAATAGTCACCTCCATGCACAACAAATAAAGTTAGAAAGGAGTCCATGATCCCAAGCAATCAATAAGAAACTATAATAGGGACATCCATGCACAAAAAATAAAGTTAGAAAGGAGTCCATGATCCCAAGAAATCAATAAGAAACTATAATAGGGAAATCCATGCACAACAAATAAAGTTAGAAAGGAGTCCATGATCCCAAGCAATCGATAAGAACCTATAATAGTCATATCCATGCACAACAAATAAAGTTAGAAAGGAGTCCGTGATCCCAAGCAATCAATAAGAACCTATAATAGTCACATCCATGCACAAAAAATAAAGTTAGAAAGGAATCCATCATCCCAAGCAATCAATAAGAACCTATAATAGTCACATCCATGCAGAGCAGATAAAGTTAGAAAGGAGTCCATCATCCCAAGCAATCAATAAGAACCTATAATAGTCACATCCATGCACAACAGATAAAGTTAGAAAGGAGTCCATGATCCCAAGCAATCAATAAGAACCTATAATAGTCACATCCATGCACAACAAATAAAGTTAGAAAGGAGTCCATGATCCCGAGCAATCAATAAGAAGGTATAATAGTGACATCCATGCACAACAAATAAAGTTAGAAAGGAGTCCATGATCCTAAGCAATCAATAAGAAGGTATAATAGTGACATCCATGCACAACAAATAAAGTTAGAAAGGAGTCCATGATCCCAATCAATCAATAAGAAGGTATAATAGTGACATCCATGCACAACAAATAAAGTTAGAAAGGAGTCCATGATCCCAATCAATCAATAAGAAGGTATAATAGTGACATCCATGCACAACAAATAAAGTTAGAAAGGAGTCCATGATCCCAATCAATCAATAAGAATCTATAGTAGTGACATCCATGCACAACAAATAAAGTTAGAAAGGAGTCCATGATCCCAATCAATTAATAAGAATCTATAGTAGTGACATCCATGCGCAACAAATAAAGTTAGAAATGAGTCCATGATCCAAATCAATCAATAAGAAGCTATAGTAGTGACATCCATGCACAACAAATAAAGTTAGAAAGGAGTCCATGATCCCAACCAATCAATAAGAAGCTATAATAGTGACATCCAAGCAGAACAAATAAAAATAGAAAGAAGTCCATGATCCCAACCAATCAATAAAAAACTATAATAGTCATATCCATGCACAATAAATAAAATAGAAAGGAGTCCATGATCCCAACCAATCAATAAGAAACTATAATAGTCATATCCATGCACAATAAATAAAATTAGAAAGGAGTCCATGATTCCTAGGAATCAATAAGAAACTACAATAGTGACATCCATGCACAATAAATAAAATTACAAAGGAGTCCATGATCCCAAGCAATCAATAAGAAACTATAATAGTGACATTCATGCACAATAAATAAAATTAGAAAGGAGTCCATGATCCCAAGAAATCAATAAGAAACTATAATAGTCAGATCCATTTATAATAAATAAAAGTAGAAAGGAGTCCATGATCCCAAGCAATCAATAAGAAACTATAATAGTGACCTCCATGCACAATAAATAAAATTAGAAAGGAGTCCATGATCACAAGCAATCAATAAGAAACTATAATAGTGACATCCATGCATAATAAATAAAATTAGAAAGGAGTTTGGTGGGTTCCAGTATTGCAGCAATAATGCTGCAACTCCTGGGACTCCCTTCTTTACTTTTATGAACCCGGTAGTTCATAATAAAATTGGAAGCGACGGTGCTGTATGCACAAGTACTAGCTCTTGCTGCAGTTGTCACTTGGTCAGCTGGCACAGGTCCGCTGGATGCCTAAGCCAACTTCTATGAGCTCTGAGAAGAAGCTTTTTAACTGATGGATGGAAGCTAACTCGAAGGAAGCTAATCTACTTGCGGAAGGAAACTGAAAAGCTTGAAAGAAAACACAAACCCTAGCAAACCCTAATTTTACCAGCTAGCCCTACTGATGCAAGAAAGAGGACGCAAGCTACAGGGAGAGATGCCATTGACTCGTAAGGAGGTAAAATGCATGTGTCTAAGCTATTTCTATGGCAAAATATGAAGAAAACATCTTTTTGTATTTTTGAATAAGTTGTCAGAATTATCATGCATGTGATTTAACTGTTTTTAATGACGCGGAGGTGGATTCGCAAGAGGAAATGCTTGCAGGAGGTCGGGAAGGTTCGGAGAGGGCCTAAGGAGTCCCCCACACCCTTCCAGAGAGTTTCATAGAGTTTGGCTATCAAGAAACCGCTGTCGTGAGCTTCTACAGGAAGTTTGCAGGGGTTCTACAGGATGTTTTGGAATTTCTACAGGATGTCTGTAATTTTCTACAGGATGTTCAAAAATGGGATTTTGGAGGATGGATGGCGGAAGAAATATGAAGGAGTGGGTATGGAGGTGAGATAAGAGTGGGAGGAGGTCTACGGCTTGGTGAATGGAGATGAGGAGTGTTGAGGATGGTTGGATTTGTTCGAGGAGTGGAGCAATGTTGCACAAAAATATGGGAATTAGGGCAAAGTGAGCAAATGGAAAATGTGAGGCAAGAATCTGGGCTGGAAGATGGAGCAGGCAGGATTGATGGAGTACGGGCAGATGAAGAAGTACTATAGGTGATCTGCAAGTTATTTTTCGAATTGGACAAACGAGGACTTGGAAAATCAAGGACCTAATTACTTTGACCTAATCTGACCTAGGTAACAGCAAAGAAAATGAATAGAAGTCTATTTGCAACGAAATCATGTGAAGTAACTATGCAACTAAGCAATCATGGACCTAAACATGTAACCACAACTGATATCAACTTCGACAAATGAGAATTTAACACTAATAATTGCATGGTGAAGAAAAGACGGTGTTTTTGTTGGCAGCAAGGTCACCTTTGTCCTAGCTCATGATCCCAATGAGGGAGAGGTGAGATCAGAGGTACTTGATGGCCTTTTTCTGAAGATATTCCCTATTATTAACCTATCAACTCAATTTGAATATGAAAAACCTTTCTAATCATCAACCATGACCTAAGTAACTAGCAAGATGTTAATTTACTTAATAGAAATTATTTTGCAAAGACATAAAAAGCAAATAACAATACACAGAGGAAGCCTTGGCACTTGGGTTGGGTCCAACCCCAAGAGCTACAGGATCGTAAGGAAACTCAGAACTGATGCCAAATAAAGCTGCTTCCCATTACTAAAAAATAACCATGTTCACAAGAAAGTTATACAACGTCAACTACAAAATGAGATGAGAAAATAACAGCACTCTAGTGAAAAATAACAACAGTCCAAAAAGTAACCTACGAAGGCTGAAAGCATTCCTATTTATGCACTATGAGGGTCCTCAGCAGCCCTCCTTGACTCAAGGGGCTTGGCTGTTCAAACTGCCAGTAAACAGTCACTTTTCACAAAGCTATTCGACTGCCTTTAGGATTCGTTTTGGTGGCCTGCTGAGCTTCGAGTTGAGGGTGGAGATTTGAGGAAGGGCCATTTAATGCAAGAGACACCCTTCCTACAAATCCTCACCCTTGTTCCTTCATGCTTGGCTATCATTTGGCTCATAATTGCTTGGCCTTGGTCCCAAAATTCATCCAACAATCTCCATTAACGATGTGTTAGCCTCCTTGGTCAAGTGACTATCCTTATTTGTTCAACTAACATAAACATACTCAAAAGACATGCATAAACTATGAAAAATGGTGGATTGACAAAGAACAACTAGGAAAAATGAGCCCAATAAGTTACCCAATTCCGAGGCTCATCATCACCCCCTTGTTGAATGGGTTGCTCATCCTCTAAGCAACTAATCGAGCTCATCATCCTTGATTTCCTTGACCGCCTCCCTCACATCCCAGGCCTTTGAGGTGATATCTTCTGCACGGTTATGAAATCCTTCTTTTCTTTCCACTTCTTCCCATTACCTATGTTCCTCCTCTTCTTTAACTCCTTCCAGCAGCCCCAAAAGCAAGGGAGGACTGAACTTAAGGCCGATCCAATTGGCCTGAAGATTCTACATGGACTGTTTGTAGAGGGGTGCTCTGGCCAAGGCCTCCCTCATCCTTGTCGGGGAGTGATATTCTCTTATTTTTAGGCTGTGGGACAGTGAATTCCACCTCCGGGAGCAAGCATGAACATAGTTATCTCCCAACAGTCTCTCCATGTCCTCGAAATGGGCTATGGCTTGAGCTTGTCTCTCAATATAATCTGGTAGGGCCTGAGCGTCATTGGCCAAGTGCTGGTGGGCATATATTAGTGCTGAGGGATCCTCCGGCTCTGCTCTAATCAGTAGTGGTTCCTTTAGTTCCATGTTCATAACATTTCAGATCTCTGCTACTCTCTTTTCTTCGTGATTTAGCCAAGACGCCATGGCCATAAGTTGCACATTTCCTACCACAGTGTTGGGATCCCACAAATTCAGGCTGGGAAGGGCCAAATTGTGTAGGTAGAACTCGGATAGTTTGTCCCTGTCCTTTGATGAGCTACTGTCACATAAAGCCATGAATTGATGGTAATTTTGAAATGGAGTGATTCCCCTTTGGGCCAAGGTGTTGATCTGAAACTGCAACCACTGATCCTTAAGGTATAGGGCGTATGATTTGGAAGTTTGCCTACACTGGAGAGCTTCCATCGCCCAGCTGGCCATGCAGGCCAGTTGGGCCTCCTTTTCTTGCACCTGCTGTTTCAGACACTGTATCTCCTGTGCTACTTGCAATTCCTTCTCCTGTAGCTGTCTAGTCAGTGCCTCTATTTTAGCCTGCGACCCATCTCTCTTCTGCTGTTCATCAAGGGTTTCTTTGTCTGTTATGGGCTCCTCTTGTTGTCACTGTTCTCCCAAGGTGTGGGGCCTATCTTCCTTAGAGTGTCCCTGTGACTGTAGCTGCTATTTAAGTAGCTCGTTTTCTTCCTGTAGCTTGACCCACTAGCTGCTTTCTACATGCCGTACCATAGCCAATTCTTTCCTTGCCTCTTTGAGTTGTTCCTCCAAGGGACCTATATCTGC
>APFE031331141.1:18325-55564 GCA_000404065.3 Pinus taeda | reverse complement strand
ACCATGGAGAGAGTACTGAGATAACAAATAGGTGTTCATCTGGCATCTGGTCATCCACTGTCCCTTCTTCACCTGCAGGCAAATCCAATCTAGACAGGAAGTCAGCAACAACATTTTCCTTACTTGGCTTGTCGACAATAGTCAAATCAAATTGCTGCAACAAAAGTAACCATCTAATGATATGAGCATTTACATCATGCTTATTCATTAAATATCTAATCGCAGCATGATCAATGTGTACAAATGTTTGATAACCAGTGATGTAGTGTCTGAAATTGTTCAGGGAATGGACTACAGCCAGGAACTCTTTCTCGGTTACAGTATAGTTCATCTCTGCCTCAGACAAGTTTTTGTTGAAAAAGTATATGGCATATGGTAGTTTCTCCTCAACTTGTCCTAGGCTGCCCCTACGGCTTTGTTCAAGGCATCAGCGTGGATGTGGAAAGGTAGGGCCCAGTTTGGACCTTTCAAGATCGGGGCGGATACTAGCTTATCTTTCAACTGATCCAGAGTCCCTTGGCAGTCATCAGTCCATTTAGACTCAACATCTTTCCCTAAGAAGCTAAACAATGGCGAGGCTAGCTTATTGAAATCTTTGATGAATCTTCTATAATATCCTGCCAAGCCTAGAAGACTCCGAACATATCTAACATTTTGAGGAGGTGGGACCTTTTGGATGATAGCAATCTTATTAGGATCCACCTGTATTCCTTGTTGAGAAATTGTGTGACCTAGCACGGTCCCTTTAGTCATCAGGAATTCACATTTTTCGGGACTGAGGGACAAGTTCATCTCAATACACTTGGTTAAAACTTTTCCTAGGTTAGTCAATGCTTCTTGGAAGTTGGACCCGTAAGGAGTAAAGTCATCCATATAGATTTCCACTGAATCATGAACCAGTTTAGCAAATATGCTTAATACTACTCTCTGGAAAGTGGCAGGAGCATTGTATAACCCAAAGGGAAGGAGCCGATAGGCAAAGGTACCCCATGGACAAGTGAAGGTGGTCTTATCTTGGTCTTCCAGGCTGATTTGGATCTGATTATACCTGCTGAACCCATCTAGGAAAGACAAGAACTTCTTTCCTGCCAATCCATCCAACACTTGATCTATGAAAGGCAGAGGGAAATGGTCCTTGTTGGTGGCTTTTTTAAGTTCTCGGTAATCTAAACAGATTCTGCACTTCCCATTTTTCTTGGGCACAAGCACTAGAGGTGAGACCCACTCACTATCGGAGATGGGGTAGATGAATCCTGCATCCAATAATTTTTGCAACTCTTCCTTGACGATGTCTTTAAGGGCTGTATTTATTCTTCTATGAGGTTGCCTGACTGGTTTACAATCCTCTTTAATGTAGATGTGATGGGTATAGACCGAAGGGTGGACTCCTTTCATCTTCCTATAGCTCCAAGTGAAAGCATCCAAATGACTGTTCAATAAGCTACACAACTCTTTCTCCTGGGAGGGAGATAGGGAGGAATTGATATTTAAGGTTCTTTTGGGGCCAAATTCCACACTCTTAACTCTGGGAGAGGTTGGATCAATCACACAGAGGTCCACTAAAGCACTGTCTTGGGTATCCTCCACCAACTCCGCAAATGACAGTGCACTAGGAGATGGGTTTTGGATCAAATTCTCAATCAAGTCATTCTCGGTTAGAGGGCCTCCCCTGGTGGCTTCCACTGTGCACAAAGGTGCAGAGTAGACCTCGTCCTCTCTCCCTCTTCCAACCAAAGTGGTAAGTCATGTTCTAGCAGAGGTTGGGCAGGAGGATAGAGGACTAACTGCTTGGACATAAGCCCATTCTTGATGGTTATGCTTCCAGCTTGACAACTGATGTAAGCATATGCAGTAGCTAACCAAGGCCTTCCCAAAATTAGGGGATATCTAGTGAGTTTTTCCTTTGGCTGAAGGACCAAGAAGTCCATAGGGTACTCCCAAGAGTCAATAGAGACCAGGACATCTTCTAAAATCCCTTCGGGAGTCACGGTGGAGCGGTCTACTAATTGTAGTACTGTTGAGGTCTTCCTTAAGGAACTCTGAAGGTTGAGTTTAAGCATAGTGTCCCAAGTCATCACATTAGTGACAACCCCTAGATCAATCAAGGTGTGGGGGACTATGGTGCCATTGATGTGGACATCAACTACAGGAATCCCAGGGTCCAAATATCTTAGACAAATCATTTGCCCCAACATTAGATTGGATAGTTGTCCTATGACATTGATAGTCTGGGCATCTCTCTTGCGCTTGCCTGGGTGCCTAAAACACTTCTCCTTGATCAATTTGTTGTATATTGGTACATCTTTTATGGCCTAGAGAAGTGGTATTTTCACACACAATTGCTTAAGTTCTCCCAGAAGTTTAGTCTCCTCTGGGTTTGGTTGTGTGGTTACTGTTAATCGCTCAGGAAAGGGTGGATTGGCTTTGGGTTATACAATGTGGTTTGAAACCAAGAAAATAAATAAAGAAGTTATTGCTGCCATGCTGGCCGCTTTAATTGACTAGATATCTTTGACTTTCATAGGTAGTGAGTCGGTTGATGGTATTTCTTTAACTGGAGTTGTTGAGTTGCTGCCCCGGCTCTTTCATCTGTGCGTGATCCTGTTTTAATGAGCTATAGTCCCAACTTGACTCCCTTCCTCTGTTGTTTTCATATTTATTATGTGTGACATGTGTTTTGACATTCGATTTAAAGTGCACCTGGTAAAGGAAAATTAGAACTACCTTGCTAAAACCTCCAGCATGCTCTGCCACCATTGATCTATCGCCAACTGGTTCCTTTGTAGTTTTATCAATGTTTCATCAGCTTCAGTATACCTGTAGAAATTGGGCTGAATTTCAAAAAGATGCATTATTTCATGCTCAATATAGAACAGATTCTCCAATTTATCATATAAAATTTGTCTAGAGGGAGGTCTTGTGTCTTCTGAAGTGCTTGATGATGCTGTGATCTAATCGACAACATATGTATTCACTCTGTGAGCATATTGTTCATGTGTCAACAATCTTTAATTGCTGGTTAAAAAACAGGGTAGACCTTTTTGTCGTAATACTGCAAGCTTTTGTGTAAAGGTATTTATTTCTGTTTTCATTTCTTGGCATTTTCTTTCAAGAGTCTGTATAAAATTCCTCATGGTCAACACCTTTTTTACTATCTAAATGGTGCCTGTTCTGTCCCTGATCTCTAGAGATGCTAATTGTTCCCTGGTGTGAGTATTCAAAAAATGAATTAGCCTATTGGCCTATTTAGGGATGTTTCCTAATGTTGCTTTGGCCTTTTGAATCTCTACTTGAGCCTTTTCTATCAATTCAATTTTCTCATGAACTCTCTCTATTGATTGCCATTGATCAATGATAGATTGGCCAATTTTCGTCCACAAAATTGTTTTGATTTCCGCTAGATTTTTGTGGAGAGTAAGATCTTTCTCCAAGGATTTCACCTTATTTTCCAAGGCCTTTACCTCTCTGGTTTTCTCTGCCACTGTTATCTTAGATTTGTCATAGCTTACCTCTAGCTTGGCCAGTTTTTCTTTTGCCTCTTTAAGCTCTAACATTTGGACTTCTAGCTCTTTTATTGCTTTCATCATTTCTTCCATCCTCATGCTGGTCTCTGGCCCTGTTGTTGCTGCTGCTGAAGCATCTGTGGCTAATGCACCCGTTGTTGATGTTGGGATAGTGGGAGGAATTTTTGTTGTGATTGTGGGGGGAGCACTGATAACTATTGGAGCTATTTTAGGTGGCTGGGAGGTCGACTCTCCTTGCTTGGCTTGCAATGCTTTCTCCAACTCTTGCTCTATTTGAGTTAGCCTTTGATTCATCCTCATCAGCAAATCCATTACATCTACTTCTAATTTTTCTTGTGCAAGTTTTGTAGTTTGTGGATGCATGGTGACAGACAGCTTCAATTGCTTCCTAAGTGCAGCAATATCTTCTTCCTTCTTCTTTATTAGTGCTTTGATGCCCTTGGCATCCTTGGGATCATGTCCCAGCTCAATAATTATCTGTTCTAGGGTCTTTATTCTGTTGTCTTTGGTTAAAGAAGCTATCTTTTCCAAATCCAACTAGGCATATGTATTACTTAATGACTCCTTCAATTGGTGGGCCACCATTGCCTTGTCTCCCAATGTAGCATAGACCATTTCACTAGTTTGTTTATGTAATTCTATCTGGTCCATTAGGTGTATATCTTTGGCAAGGACCTCTAGATTGGTCCTTATGTAGTCAGCTGTAGACTGTGGTTGTTGAACTTTAGGCTTAAAATGAGTTAATATCATTTTCTCCTCCTTAATGTCATATGCTGCCATTAGTCTTTGCTGTTTGGAGGGTGTCATTTTGAGAAATTGATCATAAAGTTGAATTCTCAATGACTCATTTTGGGCCTTAATCTCCATGAATGTTTGTTTAGATCGTTTCTTAGTTTGCGACCTTGAGGAGGAAACTTCCATACCATGTTGCCTCTCCATTTCTTGCCTGCGAGAGCTGGTGGATGTCTGTTGGCTGGTGGCCCTCTCTCCTCTTGTGCTTTCTTTGATTTCTTCAACAATTTCCTCTTCAGGTAGAGGATCTACCCTTTGCTTTTTGGCCTCTGGCTATTCTATTGATCAACTTGCAGGTGTGGTCTCTTCTCTGTGTCTTTTCTTACTTCTTTCCTCATTAAGAGGAGTTTGTAGTTTTGGTACTTCTGGTGCCTCTGTCTGTAGTGAAGGCGCTTGCCCCTGACTGTGTTCCTTTGAGGTAGTTGGCTGGTCTGCCATTGTTTCTTGCTCTGTAACTACTACCTCCTTGCCCTTTGTTGTCCCTGCTGTTGGTGTAGTCCTTTCTTGGGTAGCTTGTTGTGAAGTTGTAGCAGTTGATGTGCCTTCTCCAGTTTGCTGTGGTACTTTGAATGACACCTGCCCAAAAGAATCTAAGTCAAGATTTTTTTCCAGATTTTTCATAGTTTGTTCCATTTTCTCTTCCTCAGTGAGTTGTTCAACTAGTGTGCCCTCTACACACTCATCTTGGTTGGAAAATTGTTCTATTTCAGGGATGCTGCAATGTTCATAGGTTGCCAGCCTATATTTTATCCTTCTTGCATTGATAAAGCCATTTGGGTCATAGGGTACCCACCAAAAGCTTCTCTTTAGTCTGAGTGTTTGACCCAATATTTCATCAGCATCCTTCCATCCCTCCTTTTTGTTCATGACATAGGGGCCTAATTGGTCTCTCAGTTTCAACTGAGCCTTTTTCTTTGTGCTATGGAAATGAGTTAAATGTGAATTGATAAATTGCCTGAAATATTCCAAGGCAAACAGTCTCATTGGCACATATCTTGGCAGCATGTAGGGGCACAACTCACAACCATATATCTTGATAACAGTGTGATTCTGGTAAAAGGACCAATCACCTATTTTGTAGTTTTTGGAGAGCTATAATATCTTTTGCATATCATATGAAAGTCTAGGAGGAGGAGTTCTCATTAGGAGAGAAGAGACTGGGTATACAAACATATCAATAAATTCGCAGTAAGAGTAGGGAAAGTTGTGGACTTCATGAAAGATCGAGGTCCAAAAAATCATAGACCTCTTTTGTCCTTTAGGGTCCAATTTTCTGATGGGGAATTGGAAACTATCTGGCTGATAATATAAGAACAGATGATAGATGTAGGATGAATACTTAAAGACTCCCTCCCTATCTAGGTTCAAGATTTGGTCATGTATCTTGTTGGCGATGAATTTGGCATAGTTGTATTTGACAGCAGGGGGCTACCCTGGGGTAAATATAGACACTAAAACCAATATAGTTTCATCAATATGTTCACTTGTATTGAACCCCAAAACATAAGATATCATATCAACAAGTAATCTACCCACTTCATTGAAAGATGCATAGTGAAAAGGAGGTGGCTCTTTAGGCTGGCGATCTACTCTCATAAATACTTGGGCAATTCGGGTTATCTCTGAGCTAGAGAGTTTGGGACCTTCATCAAGCAAGAATTTCATAGTAAGAGGAAACAAAAGCTGAGTTTGTTTGAAGTTTAGCATTTGATTTATGGAGTTAGGAGTTATATGAAAGAGGGTAGTTCCAGATGGAGTTTTGACTGCCCTTTGAGTTGGCTCATAGTTCTCACAGCAGAGGTGAATTATCTCAGGGAAAATATTAACAGAGGGGAGGTAGTATATGGGTAGATTTGATTCCCATATGCCAAAAAAATCATTTTGGCTTAGGTAACTATTTATGAGCTCACAAAATGCTTGTAGATTGTTTTGGTAGCCTACCAAGTCTTGGATTTGATAATCTCTATAAGCTAAGGGCAGATGTTCTAATTCCTTGTGGGGTGCATTGAGAGGAGTAATATTTAAGGCTACTGGACCTTTCAGAGCTCAGTTCTGTTGCTTTTAAAATTGGAATTTTTGGCTTTGTGTAAGTAAAACAGGCAAAACAATAGCTCTGCGGATTTTCTCCAGGAATTTCACCGTGAAATTGGTTTGTTGGTTTGCATTTAGCTCAGTGGATGGAAATTAGATGGAGAGACAGAATTTGTGGGATTCTTTGGCAAAACGGGAAACAATAGTGGGTAAAAAGGCAGTTTTCATGGTTTATCAGAGAATTTGCAGGGCTGAACGAGCTTGAATTTAGCTTAGTGTGCGGATTTATGGTGAAAATTTGGCAAGACAACGGTTATGGTGTGTATTTTTGAAAACAACACAATGTTTTTTCTTCAAATTTTGGGTTATGTGGGAAATTTTACAGAGAAAACCAACAAAAAACAGGGTTCAGGAGCAAATTCATGTAAATACCTATTTTAACAGTGAAATGGTCGATTTGCAGGTGGTGAGACGAGCCGAGGGGTCGAGCTATGGAGTAAAATTGTTGGGTGGCGGACTGTGCAGTTAAAATGCTATTTTGGACGTAAATCAACATGCATAAGACGCGTAGAGGAAACAAACACAAATGAGTGAAAATGACACTTTCACCCCTTTTTAACAAAATTTTGACTTTGGCGGGTTTTGGTGCACTTTTGTCTGATGACGTCAGCATGACGTAATTTTGTCGTGTAGTGGGGTACGGAAGATGACATCTCAGGTGACGTGGCAGGTAATGTGGCGCTAACGTGGGCAGATGAGAAGGATGTGACATGGCAAACAGACAGGCGACAATGAGGGTGACGTCAGTAGATGACGTAGGCATGACTTCAACGGGGAGGCAGTGGGGTGGTAAGCGGTATTCCCCGCACTTCCTTTCGAGGGAACTGTTATTGGAGGAGGGAGCTCCGATCACGCCAGGCGCCTAACACGCATCCTCTGTATGATGGAAATACCGCCCATTCCCCGGACACTATCGTTCGGCACTTAAGGGCTTCCGATATTGCCGACAGCCATTGGATCTGTCCACGATGATCAGATGGTCGACAGGTGATGGAGATGATGGCGGCTTATAACTGGCAGACCCACTGCAATATTTCACATTTGTAATGTTTTGAGGGGTTTGTTTTAAACTTTGGTTAAATGGGGTTTGCGGGTATGATATGTGGGTTCGGCTATTTATTTAGCTAGAAGCTAAACAAGTCCCGATGGAGCGCGTGGAGGGTTGTTATTGGCCCCGAATGGACTAATAACCCCCAACAAAAATTAAAATATAGTTTATAGTTAGCCAAAGGTCAGGGTATTTAGATGTTTAGCGATTTTTATGTATTTTTACATAGTATGGGAGGGGAAATATTTACATAGGAGCTATATAATAGTGTTAGGAGGTTAATATGAATATGTGGGATGAATATGTATGAATAAATGCTAAGTTTATAGAGTGAAAAACTTAGGCATGGGGGAATGAAACGATACCCAGTTATGAAGTTTGGGAAACTTGGCATAGTGGAAAAAACATTTTACATAAGAAATGTGGCTTGTTTTGCCTAGGTGAAAACACAGTTTCACTTAGTTTTTTCCATGAAATGAAGTGGACTAAGGGCAGTGAGTAGATCTCATTGTCCTTGGGGGCATGTTAGTAAGTGTTCTTGGAGAAATTAGGAGGGAAATTAGTCATGCTTCATTTATTTTGTAACCACCTTGCCATAGCACCTTATGATATTTATGAGATGAAACCTATTCCAAAGGACCAAATTGCTCATAAACCTGCTTCTACAACCTCAAAAATTCCTACCCAGCCTAGTACACCTAACATTTTTTCTTCATTTTCATTGGGTGCATTTGAACTAGCAAACCCTGATTCTTCTATTTTCTTTTAGCTTCCCTCCTATCTAAGTTCTACCCTTATCTCTTCCAAGGGCTCAGATTAAGCTGTTGAGACCCTTTGCTTCTCTACCTAACTACTTGTCTGCCAAGCTTGAACTGTTTGTACAGAAATTTATTCTCTATTCTAAGACAAGTAAATTCAAACATGATCTAGCCAGGATTAAACTATTTTGCTATTCATCAACTGTGGTAAGACTCAACCACCTATACATAGTGAAATTCTACAAAATATGGATCCTTTGCAGCATGGAAAGGATGAACATATTTGGCACTTCTCTAGTCAATCATGAAAAATGAAACCTATTGGTATAGGAAGCTAATAGTGGCTCCACTTGGGGATGGATTTTCCTGGTGAAAAGTCAAGAACAGCAAGTCAGATGGCCTTATATTCAATTCTTGTTGTATTCTAAAATTTCTCCTTTTCTATTTACAAAATGGTTCCTCTGCAATATCTGTATTTCTCATGAACTCATTCCAATAATTGCAGCTCTGTTTTGGATAGTCTATTTAATTATTTTTCATCATTTTCACAGCTCCCAAGTTTGCTTCTTTAGCTTCTTCTGATGAACTCAAAATGTAATAGCAAAAGGTGGCAAAATTACTTGCCTTTCCTTCAAAATTTGCTGCATCTTATTCCCTATCTTATTTCTATAATAAACTGCAGAAAGTAAACACTATTATCTACAAATTAAAGTGTTGGTATCTTTAACAAAGTGTATCAAAATAATGCTTCAGAATTCGGCCATTGACTGGTCCATCCTCTGCCTTTGCACCATCTAGGCTTTTCAAAAGGTAGGTGTTGTTTCCTTGTACGGTCTGAATGATAAATGGTCCTCCCCACAAGAAATCAAATTTTCCATGTTTTCCCCTATCTTCTCTTCTAGAATCCCACATTAAAACTTTATCCCCAATGTAGAAATCCTCTGCTTTGGTCCTTTTATGAAATATCTTTTCAAGTTTCTCTTGTAGGACCTGAGCTCTCTGATATACCTCCTCTCTAGTTTGCTGCAAATGAATTGTTTGATTCATCCTTCTCTGAATATCATTGGGTTTTGCCTATATTTATTACAACAACTTAATCACTAGGATTCCCAAAGAAGAAGGGAACACTGCCTCTATACCATAAACCAGCTCATAGGGACTTGTCCCAATAGATCTCTTAGTGGTCAATCTGTCTGCCCATAGTGCATTGACAAGCTTTTTATGCCAATTTTTCTTATTCTCCTCCAAGACTTTCTTAATGATGTTGATCAAGCTTTTGTTGGAGGATTCAGCCAGACCATTACCTTGAGGGTAATAGGCTGTAGAATGGCCCAAGGTAATGTGGTATTTATGATAGAAATTGATCATTCTCTTGGATTTAAAGGCAACAACATTGTCTGTTATAATTTTCTCAGGACAACCAAACCTGGACAAAATGTTGGTCCCTAAAAATTGCATGATTATTGAGTCATTGGCTTGCCTACAAGGAATGGCCTCTATCCACTTGGTAAAATAGTCTGTAGCAGTCAAAATCCATTTATGTTGGCCATAGGATGAAGGGTGGATTTCCCCAATGAAGTCTAAACCGCATTGTTGAAATGGTCTTTCAGTGGAAATGGGCTTGAGGGGTAGAGGCAACAACTTTTTCTTGCCTTCAAAGATTTGGCATTTGTGGCAAGAAGTTACATATTTCTTCACATAAGCAAATAGGGTGGGCCAATAAAATCCAGCCCTTAGGATTTTATCAGCAGTCGATTGCCAATATAAATGTCCACCACAATCCCCTGCATGAAATTCTACAAGTACTTTGTCAGTTTCTTCTTTGATTAGACAATTTAATAAAACACCTTCATGATTTTTCCAAAAGAGAGAATGGTCTAGAATATAGAACTTGGAAGCTCTCATTTTCAAAAATCTTTTCTTAGTTCTGGATAATCCTGGGGGAGCTTGCAGGTTTAATAATACAAAACATATGTCAACATACCAGGGTGATTGTAAAAAGGCTTGATTGATCTGTGGAGTCGCCATCTCCTGCTCATTATCCAGTTGATTAATGTCAAGGGCTTGAAAGTTGGTTTCAGTCATGAGTTTAGCTAGTCCTTGTCCTTTTATCAGTTTTGTTGGTTTGATTTCCATGTCATATTCTAGTATGGTAGCTATCCATTTGCCCCTTTTTCCTTTAATTCCTTCTTGGGTTAGGATGTCTTTAACAACAGCGTTGGGCACATAAGAAATCACATGAGAGTACAAGATGTAAACTCTAAAGTCCTTAATGGCCTTTACAAGTGCATATGCTTGTTTCTCCATAATCTTATATTTGAGTGGAGCATCTCTAAGTGCCTTGGTAAAGAAGGTTATGGGTTTTCACATCCCTGGTCATCTTTTTGAAGCAAAACAACAACAATTGTATGTTCTGATGCAAATGAGAATATGATAAAGTCCTTGTCAAAATTTGGGCTTGTGAGGACTGGTGTTTGAGTCAAAGCTTTTTTTATTTCTTCAAAGGCTTGCTTAGCTTCTATTGTCCACTTAACCTTGGAGTCCTTTTTCAGCATGTTGTTCAGCAATCTTATCAGCTCGGCCATATTTGGTATGAATCTTCTTAGAAAATTGATCTTCCCCAAAAAGGCTTGTAGTTCTTTGATGTTTCAAGGGTGAGGGACTTGCAAGATAGCTTGTATTTTGTCTGGATCAATTCTAATGCCTTCTTTAGAGATGATATGGCCCAATAATTTTCCTTCTTCTAGGCCAAACAATGATTTCTTTGGATTCAATGATATACCATATTTTCTACAAATTATGAATACTTGCCTGAGATGATCTAGGTGTTCTTGATCTGATTTGGAAAATGTTGTAAGGTCATCCAGGTAAATGACTAAAAAATCATGGATTTCTTTAGCAAAAGCTATATCCATGGCTCTTTGAAAAGTTGCTCCTGCATTCTTGAGTCCAAAAGGAATTTTTACATATTTGAATGTTCCCCAAGAGGTTGTGAAAGAAATTTTATCTTAGTCATCAGGGTGCATTAGGATCTGATTGAAGCCTAAGAATCCATCCAGCAATGATATCCTTGAAGCACTCACTACCCTTTGCAGAATGTGATCCATTTTTGGTAAAAGGTAATTATCCTTTAAAGAGACTTTGTTCAAATTTCTCAAATCAACACACAGCCTAATCTCCCCTTTCTTCCTTCTAGTGGGCACTAAATTTGAAACCCATTATGAAAATCTGATTGGAGCTATAATTCCAACTTCATACATTCTCTTAACTTCTTTCTCAATCAAAGGGAGCATCACGGGGTTGACCCTCCTAAGTTTCTATTTGAAAGGTTTTTGGTCTTCTTTGAGAGGTATGGTGTGTTGGATGACTGCAGTGTCATAAGACGTTAGATCCTCATAAATCCATGCAAAAACATCTTGAAATTCTTTGAATAGTTCAATATACTTGATTTTTTGGTTAGGAGGCAGAGCTTTGAACAATTTTATCATTTTGGGATTCTCTGTAGTTCATAAATTATAGTCTTCTATTTCTACGTTTAATGGCTACATTTTAGGTTTCCTAGAGATGTCATTTGAGTCACAAATGTCCTCTAAGGGAGTGAGGCCTATAGGTAGAAAATTATCCTTCAAATCAATGACTTCACATTCTGCTCCAATGGCATCCTCACATTCTTTTTCTTGAAGTTCCTGTAAATCGGTTTTAATAAACTTAGTGGGATTTAGAATTTGGTTTGTTGTTTAAACAGAGATATGTGTTTGATTTCTTTCATCTATTATGTTGGTATCCATTTTTGTGCTTGAGAACTCCTCTTTCAAAGTTAGAAAATTGTTGATTTGTGTGCCATTTTCAAACACCTGCTAGTTTTTAACATTATCTGGTACAACAGGTCTATGTTTGATTTCGGTAGTGAATCAGTTATTGGGCTTAAATGGCAATTTGTAAGTACTAGCAAAGGTTGCTAGACTATGAGCATGCAGATTTTGATTCCTTGGAATCTTGGTCACATGGGATTCAAGAAAGGTGTTGAGAATTTCCATTGTAGCAGCTTTGTATGATCTTAGCCTAAGATAATTTTTAATGAAGTTACCCTTTATTTGTTGAACGATGAGGTCAGAATCTCCCAAAATTGATATTTGAGCTGCACCTAAGCTTTTGATCACTTTGAGCCCTAAGAGGAGGGCTTCATATTTGGCCATGTTGTTAGTGCATCTGAAATTCAATCTATATGCATGTCCCTTAGTGTGGTCATCCTTCATATTGTGTATCCAAATCCCTGCCCCTGCTCCTAGCTTATTAACAGATCCATCAAATTCTAGATACCATAGGTTTTCCTGATTGGAACTAGTATTAGGAGCTTTTTCAATTTGCTCAGTAGGCAGAGTTGGATTTTTAGTCTCATGGGATTCCTCATGTATGACTGTCAATTTATTGTTCTCCGAGACTTCTTGAATCTGAACTGTGGATTCTTTATCTAGGAATTCATCTTGACTTAAAGCAACAATTTTACCATCAGTTGGGGTATGAATCTCAGTGTTTTACAAGATAAAAGCCTCCATGTCTGAATGCATAGAATAAATGGGAAATTTTTGGGGTTTTTCCTGACTACTTATCACATACTTCATCAAATTTTCTCGGTATAGCCTCTTATGTTGGCCGAAGACTGAGATGGTGGCATAAGACATGTCCAGTTGCAAGGATCCCTGTAGCTTCGCACCCTAGGATCTAGATAACAACATTCCATACTTAGGTGGAATATCAGCTACCACCACATCCATCAAAATTGTCTTGGCTGGATATTGGACTAATGACACACACAGATCCTTGATTAAGCCCAGACACCAGACCTGACTGGAATCAAAGGAAAATAGGTCTTTGTATGGCCTTGTGATATCTAGGTCCAACTTTTCCATGACAGATTTAGGCATCAGATTATGGGAAGCTCCTGAATCAAACATTGCATTATGAAGCACCTTGTCATGAATATTTAAACTTACATAGAAGGGAGGAACCCCTCCATCTACTGATTTACCATTTGCTTTAGGGCCAAATATAAGTTCCGATTGATCATCAAGGATATTCACTGAATCTTTGTTTTCTGAAATTTATAATGATCTGCTGATTTGTTCTCTAAAAGCTTCATGCGTAGCCAATTCAGAAAATGGGATGGCTACTTTTAACTTACTTATTTTAGTCTCCATATTAAAGGGTTTTTCTGTTTGTATTTTGACATTTTGGGTAGCAAGGTTGTGTTTTTTGACTAGATTTTCAATAACTGTCTCTTTTACTAGAATGTTATGATGAGCTGGAGTTACTTGCACACCATCTTCCACAAGTTCCTCTACAATTTCTCTGAGTGGAAAATCAGATGAAGAGCGTTATTTTTATTTATCTCAGTCTGAAATATCTTCAAATGTTGGACTATTTGGATTGGAAGTTGATTTAGGAATAGTTTGTATATGAGAATCCTTGAGTTTGGTTTTGGTAGGTTGCTTAATTGTCTTCTGCTTGGGATCATTAGGGATTTCTATTCTCCTACTTCTCAAGTTATACTTCTTATGGACTTCATACATAGCTATGTCATACCCTTCCTTAAAATCAAAGGATTCCCCTGATTGCATTTGAAACTAACTAAGAGTATAAGCCTCTTGATCTTCTTGAGTCAGGAAAATTTGTTGTCCACCATTGACACCCATTAAGTTAATGTGGGGGTCCTCTGTTGGTTCACTAGATGTGGATGCTTCTGCATAGTTTTCTTGGAATGGAGGTCTAATGTTTTGATCTGGACCAACTTTTCCTACATTGGGATTTTGATTTTTTCTAAAGTTTGGATTTCTTCCATTGCTGCTTAGTTGGCCCTCCCATGAAGATTTTCTCTCAATAGTTTCCACTCTGTCCCCTAGTCTGTCCATGCCTTTAATGATTGCATCAAGTTTTTGTTCAAAGATAGATGGTTCTTCTTTGAAGGTTGTTCTCCTTTCATATCTAGCTCAATTTCGTTTAGAAATCAAATTGGCTTCAACACTCACATCTATGCTCTACATATCTTCGAGGCTAGGAGGAGCTCTCTCCCTGAGCTGGTAAGCCATGTCTAAGTCAAATCCATCAGGGAATTTGATCAATGTTATGTCTGGTGGTGGTCTAAGATTTATTGGAATAGCAAGGTAAGTATTATTGAATCTGGCACAATAATCTTGGACACTTTCCTGTGGGCCTCTCTTCAAGTTCTCATATTCTGTTAAAATGTGTAAAGGGTCTTTTTTCTTTTCCCATCTATTCAAGAAAGTACGATAAAGGGCATCTGGATTAGCTATTGTGTTTGCGGGGCGTGACCTAAACCAGGTCCTTACATCACCAGTTAAGCTCTGGACAAAAATTTTCATCCTGACATCATCATCATCAATCTCATAGTTTTCAAAATAATTTGTCATCTTCTTGGTATGTTGTTGAGCAGTGTAAGTGCCAGTACCATCAAAATAGGTAACTTTGCTCTGATAATCCTGTGGCATAGCCCCTGGATTGGTAGGCAACTGTAGGGGAGCATATCGATTTGCCATATAAGCAGGTAAAAGTGGGAAAACTGGAAGCACAGGGATAACAGCTGAGATAAGTGTTGTGGATGGAGGGGTGGAAAAGAGGTTTTGGAGTGATAATGGTGAATTGGAAGAAGCTACAACAATAGGAAGAAAGGCTTGAGATTTTACTGTAGTAATTTGAGTTTCAATAGGTTTCTGCTGAGGTGTTTCAAGATTTGCATCAACAAAACTCTCTTGATTTTCAGGTTTCCTAACGCTCTTAGGAATCAAATTTGGATTGTCAAAAATAGCTGGAGGATTCGGGTCTGGGTTTGACCTAGTGTAACGAGTTTTCTTCTTTGGAGCCAGCTTCTAAAGTATATTTTGGGTATTTTCTGGGAATATTTGGAGGATACAAGTTTTGACAATATCTTGAAGGAATCTCCTGAAATGTAGGAGGAGTTGGGCTTTCCTTCAGGTAGGTTTGAAACAAGGATGGCTACACAAATCTTTGAGACAGTTGTTTAAAATCTAAAGCTAAACTGGAGTTAGACTGAAGTAGATTTTATTTACTCTTGTGATTGCATATCAAAGACAGTTTTAAAGGCTGTCTGGCTAACTTCAGGCTCCATCTGTAGCTTTAAAAACTAGATAGTAGTAACAAACATTCATTCAATCCCCAGTGAAGTCGCCAATGATGATATCACTCAGGTTGTTCCCCAAAACTTGTGGGAAAAGGGAATACAACCGAGGTAACCACTAACCAATCTTTTAGATGCAGCTTCTAGCCAAACTGCATCCAGAGAGGGCTCTCTCTTTATAAATTAGCTTTGATTTTTTGAAGTATTTTATGCTAGTTATGATGTGCAGGGTTTTGTTTTAAGTTTGTTGGATGGTGATTTTAAACAGAGCTGGGATGCAAGTCTGAAATAGTTTATTCCATTGGACAAATGGAGTCTATGACGATGGAATTCTACGTGTGTTTCTCTGATAAAGGGCGATACTACAGAGCAAGATAATCGATTTTGGAACAATTTTAAAATCTAGGAATTGATGGAATGTAAGCCAGTGGATGAAGGGTAGTTAAGAATCCTTCATCATGATGGCAGAGGGAAAGTGCATGAATATTATCAAGGAGCGGGAAAGAATTCCTTGGCAATTTTCAAAGTGAAAGAATCAGTGGAAACAGAAGCATCTAAGAATTCCTATTTATGCTAATTTTGAAGAAAACATAAATAACAACAGAGATTGAACACAGAGTGTATTTAAACAAGTTCTGGGCTATTCCTTTTCCCTGTTACTAAGATAATGAAACATATATGAAATTCACAAACACAGGAAACACAAAACACAGTATAGAACAACTTATTGATCCATAGAAAGACACAGGAATTCTGTAGTAGAGCCCAGAACATCAAATCCACATTCAGACGGTCCAGCAGCAATGAATTTAAATAGCCTTTGTATTAAAAAATCTCAGAGCTGCAGCATGGTTCAGAGAGGAAAATCACCAACCCCGAATACATCTCATGCGGGGTATTTATACACAAGAGTTTCAAAATATCTCATGGAGAAAATATCCTGCAATAACTTTATCCATCTACTTTTACAAAGGAAATAAATGTGGTTCGAAACTGAGAAAATAAATGCAGAAGTTATTGCTTCCATGATGGCCGCTTTAATTGACTAGATATCTTTGACTTTCACACAGAGCGAGTCAGTTGATGGTCTTTCTTTAATTGGCATTGTTGAGTTGCCGCCCCGGCTCTTTCATCTGTGTGTGATCCTGTTTTAATGAGCTACAGTCCCAGCTTGACTCCCTTCCTCTGTTGTTTTCATATTTATTATGTGTGCCACGTGTTTTGACATTCGATTTAAAGTGCAGCTAATAAAGGAAAATTAGAACTACCTTGGTAAAACCTCCAGCATGCTCTGCCACCATTGATCTATCGGCAACTGGTGTCTTTGTAGTTTTATCAATGTTTCATCAACTTCAGTATACATGTAGAAATTG
The DNA here is from genome assembly GCA_000404065.3 of Pinus taeda. Classification (NCBI taxonomy): domain Eukaryota; kingdom Viridiplantae; phylum Streptophyta; class Pinopsida; order Pinales; family Pinaceae; genus Pinus; species Pinus taeda. Next base: position 38,825 of record APFE031331141.1, on the reverse strand, counting down.
GGTTGAATTTCAAAAAGATGCGTTATTTCATGCTCAATATAGAACAAATTCTCCAATTTTTCATATAAACTTTGTCCAGAGGGAGGTCCTGTGTCTTCTGAAGTGCTTGATGATGCTGTGATATGATTGGCAACATATGTATTCACTCTGTGAGTATATTGTTCATGTGTCAACAATCTTTGATTGTTGGTTAACAAACAGGGTAGACCCTTTTGCCGTAATACTGTAAACTTCTGTGTAAAGGTATTTATTTATGTTTTCATTTCTTGGCATTTTCTTTCCAGAGTCTATACAAAATTCCTCATGGTCAACACCTTTTTTACTGTCAAAATGGTGCTTGTTCTGTCCCTGATCTCTAGAGCTGCCAATTGTTCCCTAGTGTGAGTATTCAAAAAATGAATTAGCCTATTGGCCTGTTCAGGCATGTTTCCTAATGTTGCTTTGGCCTTTTGAATCTTTACTTGGGACTTTTCTATCAATTCAGTTTTCTCATGAATTGTCTCTATTGATTGCCATTGATCAGTGATGGATTGGCCAATTTTGGTCCACAAAATTGTTTTGATTTCCGCTAGAGTTTTGTGGAGAGTAAGATCTTTCTCCAAGGATTTCACCTTATTTTCCAAGGCCTTTACCTCTCTGGTTTTCTCTACCACTGTTATCTTATATTTGTCATAGCTTACCTCTAGCTTGGCCTGTTTTTCTTTTGCCTCTTTAAGCTCTGACATTTGGACTTCTAGCTCTTATACAGCTTTCATCATTTCTTCCATCCTCATGCTAGTCTTTGGCCCTGTTGTTGTTGTTGCTGGAGGATCTATGGCTGATGTACCTGTTGTTGATGTTGGGACAGTGGGAGGAATTGCTGCTGTGACTGTGGGGGCAGCAGTGATAACTGTTGGAGCTGTTTCAGGTGGCTGGGAGGTCGACTCTCCCTGCTTGGCTTGCAATGCTTTCTCCAACTCTTGCTCTGTTTAAGTTAGCCTTTGATTCATCCTCATCATCAAATCCATTACATCTACTTCTTCTTTTTCTTGTGCAAGTTCTGTAGTTTGTGGATGCATGGTGACAGGCAGCTTCAATTGCTTCCTAAGTGCAGTAATATCTTCTTCCTTCTTCTTTATCAGTGCTTTGATGCCCTTGGCATCCTTGGGATCATGTCCCATCTAAATAATTATCTCTTCTAGGGTATTTATTATGTTGTCTTTGGCTAAGGAAGATACCTTTTCCAAATTCAATTGGGCAGATGTGTTACTTAATGACTCCTTCAATTGGTGGGCCAATATTGCCTTGTCTTCCAATGTAGCATAGACCATTTCACCAATTTGTTTGTGAAATTCTATCTGGTCCATTGGGTGTATATCTTTGGCAAGGACCTCTAGATTGGTCCTTATGTAGTCAGTTGTAGACTGTGGTTGTTGAACCTTAGGCTTAAAATAATTGAAGATCATTTTCTTCTCCTTAATGTCATATGCTGCCATTAGTATTTGCTGTTTGGAGGGTGTCATTTTGAGAAATTGAACATAAAGCTGAATTCTCAATGACTCATTTTGGGCCTTAATCTCCATGAATGGTTGTTTAATATAAGATCGTTTCTCACTTTGCAACCTTGAGGAGGAAACTTCCATACCATGCTTCCTCTCCATTTCTTGCCTGTGAGAGCTGGTGGATGTCTGTTGGCTGGTGGCCCTCTCTCCTCTTGTGCTTTTTGTGATTTCTTCAACAATTTCCTCTTCAGGTAGAGGATCTACCCTTTTCTTTTTGGCCTCTGGCTATTCTGTTGATCCAGTTGCAGGTGTGGTCTCTTCTCTATCTCTTTTCTTACTTCTTTCCTCATTAAGAGGAGTTTGTAGTGCTGGTACTTCTGGTGCCTCTGTCTGTAGTGAAGGGGCTTTCCCTTGACTGTGTTCCTTTGAGGTAGTTGGCTGGTCTACCATTGTTTATTGCTCTGTAACTACTACCTCCTTGCTGTTACCGGGAATAGTGTCCACTCGGATGTTGCTATTCCCACTAAGACTGGTAGCTATCTTAGAAACAAACAAGTAAAGTCTACTTTCATTTTCCTTTATGAAAATAGACAAGAGGGGAACCAAGGAGACCAACCTTAGTCTTGCGCTTGATTTCCTCTCCTTCCTGATAGAGATTTGTCGCTTCTTCTTCATCTACCCAGCTTGAAAGAGCACTTGTGGAATCACAGCAACATACTGCTATCGAAGAACAAAGATCTATATTCATAAATAACCCAGGACCAGATGTGTGTTAACCATACAAATGCATATATAAGTAAACATATAAGAATATGGACGAAAACTTGAATAGCTTTATTAAGATGAAAAATAGCAAGAGGGGGCATGCGTGTCATAACCTTGATCTTGTCAAAACTCATCAACTGGAGGTTGTAGAGCTCATTCCTCACATCAACCTTCCATATTTGACATCCCACATCACATCCAACAATCTTTATCACTTTTAGCTTAGCTATATTAGGGTAAGTCTGCTTTTCATGTCTTGCGTTGTCTTTTTGTCACTCTTCATGTTTTTCTTTGTGTGGGTGTTTTATACTTGATTTCAATGAATGCTTGCTATCATTTTGATGTATGTTAGCTTGTAGAAGCATCATTTCAGTTTTTGTTCACATCTCACTACTGTCGCATGCATGACATTGTTTTTGCACCGACGGTCGCTTTTGTGATGACCCATTTCAAACAAATGCATGTTTTCCTATTTTATGAATCCTAAACTTCTTGTTTGCATACATGATCATTCACTCTTATTTACACTCAGTTTCACCATGCATCTAGACTTCTCATGTTTTTAGTTGCACGTCAGTAGGTCTAGGCTACCTTAGCTCGGACCTTGCCCTTCCCGACTAGCACTGCACATTTATGGAAGTGATGGCTCGAACTTCCCTCCAAAAATTGCATAAGTCTATCCCATCACTGAACTCCAGGATTGCATTGCACAATTATGGAAGGCAAAGCCTTATTGGCCCCAGAAACTATGCAATGCAGTTTGCTGGTTTACATGTCATTGCTAACCAATGCATTGCATAGTTTTAGTCCTCGTCGAGCTAAGATGGAATCTTCATTGCACAGTTCCAGTAGCGAGTCAGCCTCTCCACAGCCTAGGATATGCATTGTAAATTTTTAGTAATTAGTCTCCCAGCCTCTCAGTGAAAATTGTGCAATATTCACAAATAGTCAGACAAGTATTTTGCATGTGAGTCCTCCAGTTTGTTTTGGTTTTTGACTGACAGGCTTCTTTTCATGAGTGTTTCGATGTCTCTAGGTATCACATGTGCTCATCTGCCTCTTAGCAAAACAAGTACAATGGCTTCCAAGAGAGCAGAGTTGAAGGCACTGTTCAGAGCACAACTGGGGATGTAGTTGATCAAGTGTCTATGAAATTTCCTATCTATGAAGACATCAAGTTCTTCATGGACAAGGATATCAAAATGAAATGGCAGCAATGTCATAGTGAGTAGAATCATCAAGAGTAGCAGAAGGTAGCACACTTGCATGCGACAAATGTAGGAGGAAGGTTGTTGACAGCACAGAGGCGGAACAAAGTTGCAAGCTCAAGCAGATCCACTTGTGATGAAAGCAACTTTGGAGACTGAGGATATGCAGCGAAGACACGACAAGAGGATCACATGAAAGTGGAGATAGAAATAGAGAAGTAGTTGCAGTTGTTGAAGTAGCAACTCAAGGAAGAACAAAAGCTACACAAACGAGAGAAGGAGTTGTAGCAGGAAAAATTACAGCAAGAGGCACAACATCCACAGACTGATGAAACTACACTGATATAGGTCATAGATCCATTCAGTAGTAGGCATGGAGCAGACAGGGTGAGCAATGTTGTCGATAGCATGCAAGGGTATGTAGGAGCATGCATGTCATTGTGCGCATGCATGCAATCCCACCCATTTGACACACTCACCGAGGTGAAGACAAGAAGCAAGTTCAACTGGAGCGGAACATGTATTTTGACAAGTTGATGCGCATGGTCACCAACACACACTCGAAGATTAGAACAGACACTATGCATTAGTATGTTGCTGGTCCAGTTGCACTCAAGTCGATAATGCACATTTTATTAGATGAGTTGGACAAAGGATCCATATCAGTGTACCCAGATGCAACAGAGGAAAGAGTGTGCTTTCAATAGGATGTCACCATTGAGTGCATAGACACGATCATGGATGACTAAGATTGGCATCAGTACATCACCATCGACCATCATGAGGATGCTGAAGAGTTGGTCATGCCACAACGGTCTGAGTGTTAGTGATGTCTTTCATGACTTACTCAAGCCATTTTGTCTCACATTGGTGCATGTGCAGATTGTATGTAAAGTCTTGTCAAGAGGAAGTTCAAGTGTCCATAGTTGAATGTAATAGTCATACAATAGTTGAAGAGTCATGAGGGTAGATGAACAGTGACAAAGGGGAATGTCAAGGGTCACCCCACCCTTCTCTATAATTAGTCCCTCATAACTCATTGTATAGGCTGTTGGTCAGCTAAGCTTCGGATAGGAGTATCTTAGAGAAAGCTTGGAGAGTATTGTAATGAGCCTTGGCTTCTCGATTGTGTAGAGCTAGTATATCTCTTTGGAGGAGTAGGTATCAGTGACTGTAACATTCCATTGTCAGAACTAGTGGTTCGTCATGGTTGCATTGTATGATTGGAACTTTCACTTCTTAATATAACAGAGCCATCATGTTTCAAGCATATGTTGTTATTGTATTTCAACTAACTTGTTTACTCTAATGATATATGTATGTGTTTACTTATGTATGCACGTATGGACTTATCTGTATAAGTATGTATGAATCTTACTGAAATGTGTTGTTGGTTTAACCATCAATTTTGATTGCTATCTTACTTTCCTTCCAATTTGTGATGCATCTTTTCTCATGTGTTCCCTTCCTAACTTTGTGCTTTCACAGGTCTCCAAGGGGTGCACTCATCTCACCCTACGTGTGTTAGAACCATTCATGCACCTTCTTTGACTTGTTGCATATGTCAAACCCCTGATACCAACAGGGACATCTTACTTGCCTCTATGCGCATCTGTGATCAAGGTGATACTGTATAACCCACTGTTGGGACCCCTACACCAAATGGTCCGAGGTCTAGTTGGGACTTCTTACTAGGGAGATCGCCTAACATGTTGGCAGGTCTAGCACGGTCAACATTTCTAGCTCTAGAAGGAGGGCCAAATGACAAGCTATGTCCTCTCATCCTATTTTGAACCCTTGCACATCTATCATGGATTCTATTACACACATCCCTCTACAATGTCTTTCGCATGCCGAACCTCTCAACATCACGGGGGAGTATTTTCATCTCTTGTCTGAATTGATATATGATGGTGAAGCTGAAGTTGCATGGCTTGAGTACTTAGAAGACTTCTATGCATTCCTGGATGATGTAAAATAGGTCAACCTATTGCCTTCATACACACTTCTTGAATCCCCACAATGGTGGTGTTGTAGTCTGCCTCCTAGGAGAAGGCACTCACTTGACTAGTTCTTTGATCTCATTGAATCTACTTTCCATCATTTTGATCCAGAACCTCTTGACCAAAAATTGTTACAACAATGAAAGGCCCTGTATGAATCACCTATGGAATTTTGGGGATGCTTCCGTGTGTTGTAGTTTCAAGCTTCGAAAAGTTAGATGAAATTTCCGTATATTTGGGATTGATTCAAATATCGTCTTAACATATCATTCAATCCCAAGAAGAAGTTCGAGGTCAAGCCCTAGTCAGCATAGTTTGGTGATGGAGCTGCGCAATCAGAGATGGACAAAGTCACTGTCATAAGTGATTGTCCGTTGTCCCCTCATCAAATAGCTCCACTATCACAGAGTGACGTGTGAGAGCATGCACACGCATTTGTTCAATGGTCACATCCTCCCAACATCACTCCTTATGATTTTCGCACAATCTTGGTTGTAAATCCATTGGGTTATCACATGCATTTTGTACCTCAACCTCCATCTTCATACTCGGATGATCCTCTGGATGATAGTGGCTTATGTTCTTCCATTTTAGACTTTACACTTGTTGTGAACAAGGAGTTTGTGTTGCACAACTGACATGTGTTGTCATTCATGAAGAGTATGACTAGGAGCTTGAACATCCATCAATAATAGAGGACCATCCTTCTCTATTTGTACTGCATCTGTTTTCCTTGACATCCTTGATGATCCTGCCATCCCTGATTTTCTACCTGTATCTCTATCCACAGATGCACCCATTGTTGATCATTCACAGGACACACTTTATGTCAACCCATCATATGAAAATGGAAAGGACCAGTCATTCATTGAAAATCTGCTTGATCTTTCATATTATCTTTTTGGAAATGAAGAGGGTGAAAATTCTTGCTTCTCATCTACTCCTCCATGCGATTCATCAAATCATGAGGACACCAACAAACATCTTGAATTTTCTAATATTGGTTGTCGTGATCTCACTACTTCTTGATCCAATCATGATACTGATTCAATTGTTGTTAATCCATCTAAGACATTGGTCTATGACGATCTATCTATCGATGAAGCTGAAACCCCACAAACTGTTGAGGCACTTCAACCTGAGATGATGGTTAAGTCAAGTCCTCACTGTCCTAAGATTGGTTTCACTTCCAATCAGGAAATTGTTCCAACACATGAGGCTCCTCATTGCTCATATGTATGCAGTGAATATCAATATCACACACAGATCATGCTCTCTCCACTCGAGCTACACAATTCCATCACTCATGCAAGCACGCATGCACGACACAATTTGTCTTTGGTTCTTTCATTTGCTTGCATGTCACAATCATGAGTGTGTGTATGCTTAACATCTACATGCAGTGTCACACAATGCCACAGTAAGTCCATAGAATACATGCCATGCACTTTAACGCCCTTATGTTTTGTGGATGCATTTGAACCAAAAGTGTGTTTCTCTTCATTGCTATATCTTTCTTATTTTCTAGTTCATACAACAATGTTGTTCATGAACCATGCCTTCACCAACATGGGTTGACCAATGCGTCGATGGCTGCATTGGAAGTATCAATTCACTTGAGTAGACCCATGGACCATTAGCTTAGGAGTAGGAGTAGTGTTTTCTTTTGGTTTGTTTTCTTGCATGCATGTTTTATTACTCACTCTGCATGTTTGCTTGTTTGCTTGCTTGCTTTCTTACTTTCTTTTCTTACACATTTACTTCTACTTTTTTTCTTTGTTCTCTCGTTTGTTCCCTTGTTTACATCCATAGGCTAGTTTCAAATGAGACCGTCCATGAATCTTGATAGAAGCTGGGTAAAGTACAAGAGGACTTGTGCAGTCACAAATACTTGGTTATCTGTCATCCTTCCTATGTATGAAGAACTTGTTGTGTTTAGTCCATGATATATCAATGGAAAATGCGTATTGTTCGAACTGAATCTTGGTGAAAACAGAATGCTTGCACACTCACCAGTATCACCTACTCTAGTCAGTTATTTTTGGTTTAATCATTGTTAGTTTAGTCAAGTAGAGTAAGGTGAGGGGGAAAACCTTAAAAAAATGTCAGAGGTATATATAAACTATTTCTTTGAAGGAAAAACCTCTTCTACACTCAATAAGATGGGATCCCTCTTCCCCCTCTGAAATTAATAAGTGTTATGCACAATTATGAAAATGAAAAATTAATCAGGGGAAAGAAGAGAAAGGCTTCTTGCATAGAGAGGTGATGCAAGTTACTCCACCGGGGTACTGGCCATGTTCGCTGGTAAAGAAGTGATGCTTGTGTTCCTGCATGACTCCATTGGGGTACTGTCCAGACTTGCCGGTAGTAGAGCAACAACGGAGATGAAACTAAAACTCTGACAATCATATGACTTGTGCACCAATATAGCCCTCATCCCCAATTGAAACAACTGTGTTGACTTCGATTGCAATATGTGTCGACTGACCAAGGGGTTAGCAGATGTGACATCTTACAATCAAACAAGTGAGGAAATCAAGGCCAATAGAGAACTAAACAATACTTCTAGAGGTGTTAGAATTTCTTTTCATGAAAAAGGTCAACTCAGAGAGTTTGAGTTCTACTAGTGTGTTGCCAAGTGTTGTAGTGGCTACAAAGACCCTCCAAAATTTTTCCTTGGCTTCATTTTGTAGCCTTCGTACAAACCATCCTCAATAGCATGTAATGCATGATCAAGCATATAGGCTTCAACTATTTCTTAATGTCTTGTCAGCCTGTGCATGTCATTTTTCTTCACTCCCCTCATAGGCTATCTTTCCAGACTTAGACCATGTGGTGGCCAAGTAGCTCCCTCAGAAAATTGTGCAATTCTGGAGGAGCACCAACCTGTCCTCCAGAAATTGTGCAAATTATTTTGCCAGTCTGCTGAGCTCAAGAATTACAAAAATCAGTCAGTCAAGCTTCCCTCATAAAATTGGGTAATTATGGAGTGGACCCAAACTTCCCTCCAAAAATTACATAAAATTAGCCTGGCAACCTGCTAGGCTCCATAATTGTGCAGAGCAGTGAGGCAGTCTTCCTCTAGGAAACTACACAATCTGACACAACACTACTGCTCATCCAAGAAATTTTGCAATTTTGGGAGGTAGTCACCTGCTAACCCCAGAAATTGTACAATCCCTCTGGGACAGCTAGCCCAGCTCAGACCAAAAACTTCGAAAATTTTCATCCAGGTCTCGCAAACTGATGCATGTGCCTTCAGCTTGTTCGGTTCACTCTGGGATCGAGCAAAACTAGTTTTCATGCATGGATTTCTTTTCTCAAGGAAGCATGCAAAAGCATCCCTAGATCTAGGGATCTATTTTTAGCAACTGGAGGTTACATGCAAAGACTGTTTTAGAAACCTCCTACTAAGTGTTAGTTTTTCCTAGATTTGTGGCATGCGCATCATAACCTCGATCTTGTCAAAAATCCACAACCAGACACTACAAAGCTCATTCCTCACATCAACCTTCCAACTACGACATCCCACATCGCGTCGAGGACTCTTCGACACTTTTAGCTTAACTTTTTCATGGTAAGTGTTCTTTTCATGTCTTGCACTGCATTTCTGTCACCTTTTGTGTTTCTCTTTGTGTGAGTGATGTCCGCTTGATTTCAATGAGCACATGCTATCATTTTGATGTATGTTAGCTTTTAGATGCACCATTTCAATTTTCATTCGCATCTAATTGTTGTTGCATGCATGACAATGTTTTTGCATCGATGGCTGCCATTGCGGTGACTCGTTTCACACACATGCATGTTTTCCTATTTTTGGAATCATACACTTTCTGTTTGCATGCATGATCATTCACTCTTGTTTACACTTGGTTTCACCATGCATCTAGACTTCTCATATTTTCAGTCACCTGTCAGTGGGTCTAGGCTAACTTAGCCCAAACCTTGCCGTTCCTGACTAGGATTATGCATTTCTGGAAGTGAAGGCTCTGACTTCCCTCCAAAATTTGTGGAACTCTGGCCAATCGTTGACCTCCAGGCTTGCATTGAGTAATTCTAGGAGGTAGTGCCTTGTTGGCCACAAAAACTACACAATGCAGTTTGCTGGTTTACATGTCAATACTGAGTGAAATTGCTCATTACACAGTTTCAGTCCTCATTAGGTCAGCCTAGACTATGCATTGCACAGTTCCAGAAGTCAGTCAGCCTCCTAACAACCTAGACTATGCCTTGCGCAGTTTTGGCAGTTAGTCTCCTAGCATCCTGGTGAAAATTGTGCAGTCTTCACAAACAATCACACATGTATGTTGCATGTCAGTCCTCAAGTTTGTTTTTACTTTTGACTGATAGATTTATTGTCATCAATGTTTCTATGTATCCAAGTATTACAAGTTCTTGTTTTCGTCTCATTAGCATAGGTACAATGGCTTCCAGGAGAGCAGAGTCAAAGATATCATTCAAAGCACAATTGGGGATGTAGTTGATCAAGTGTCTATGAACTTGCCTATCTATGAAGACATAAATTTTTTCATGGAAAATGGTATCAAGAGGAAATGGCAACAGTGTCACAGTGAGCAACACCATCAACAACAGTAGAAGGTAGCACACGTATATGCGACAAATGGAAGAGGAAGGTTGTTGACAACACAGAGGTGAAACAAAGTTGCAAGCTCAAGAAGATCCACTTGTGACGAAAGAAACTTTGGAGTCTGATGCTATGAGGCAACAATGCAACAAGCGGACCGCGTGAAAGTAGAGAGATAAATAAAGGAGTTGCAAGTGTTGAACCATCAACTCAAGGAATAACAAGAGCTACACAGATGAGATAAGGAGTTGCAACAGGAACAAGTGCAGCAGGAGATGTAACATCCATAGACTAATGAAACCATGCCCATACATGCTATAGATCCATTCAACAACTGACATGGAGTGGAAAGGGTGAGCAGTGTTGTCGATCGCATGCAAGTGTATTCGGGAGAATGGATGTGATTTTTCATACACATGTGATCCCAACCATTTGGCACACCCACCGAGGTGAAGACAAGAAGAAAGTCTGACTGGAGCTGAACATGTATTTTGACAAGTTCATGTGCATGGTCACCAGCACACACTCGGATATTAGCACAGACATTATGCATCAGTATGTTGCTGGTCCAACTGCATTGAAGGCGATGATGTGCATGTTGTGAGATGAGTTGGACAAAGGAGCCATACCAGTGTACCCAGATGGAATGGAGGCAAGAGTGCATTTTTAGCATGATGTCACCATTGAGCGCACAAACACCATCATGGACGACCAAGCTTGGCATTAGTTCGGCATCACGAGGATGTTGAAGAGTTGGTCTTACCATAATGGTCCGAGTGTTAGTGATGTCTTGCATGGCTTGCTCAAGCCATTTTGTCTCACATGGGTACATGTGCAGATTGTATCTAACATATTTTCAAGTGGAAGTTCAAGTGTCGATAGTTGAATGTAACAGTAATAAAGTAGTTGAAGAGTCATGACGGTAGATGAATGGTCACAAACGGGAATTTCAAGGGTCACGCCACCCTTCTCTATAAATAGTCCCTCATAACTCATTATATAGGCTTGGGTCTGTTGGGAATGGAATCCCCCCAAAGCATGTTTGAAGCTTGAAGCCCAAGTTTTGACCAAATCCTTTGTAAAATCTCCATGAATTATGGGCACGGAGCACGAAGTCATAATAGAGTCACAGGGTTGTCCTCCCTCATTTTTGCAATGTAATGTCAGCTTGATAGACCTACCCATGATCCCTGGACCATGGGATTGTATAAATAGAGCGAGGCTCTAAGTATAGAAGAGAGAAAATAGCTAATAAAAAAGAAGTATGATTAGGCTAGAAGATTGAGTCAAAGAGTGAAGTGTGTCTCTAGGTCATAGGGTAGGAGAAGGCTTTGTAGTTGAGTGCGCAAAGGCCTAGTAGTTTGCAACTGAGTGCACGGACCCCTGTAGTTGAGTGTGTAGGGTAGGTCGAGTCTGTAACCGATTGGAAGAATTAAATTGTAAGTGTATTGCTTATTTGTTGCATGAACTCATATGAATTTGTTGTATAAATAAATATAATGAAAGACGTCCATTTATGCGAAGATAACTAATTGGTGTGGAAAGAGTGTTAAGATCTCAGGTGTGACTCAGGGAAATAGTACAGAGTGCTACTCTAGTAGCATAGAATTCGCACATCCTCTCATTAGGGATACATGGAGGCAAGAATATCAGGGTGCGAAGGCCAGTGAAGTGCGCAAAGCAGCCTGCCAACAAAGATGAATAGTTGGATCGAATCAAACCCTCAAACATCTCAAGGGTGTGGAAACGTGGTTCCAGCACCCCCCCATACTACCCCGAGTGAGAACAGAGTCTACACTCTGCAGACTGTTGCCCAAAGGGCCAGTAGTACAGGGATTTTCTTGACTAACTAACTCCGAACCTAGGTCAAGCCCCAACAAGCCAACAAATGGGTCCATTGTCGGGACAGAGATCTGCATAGAGGTTTTTGATGTCGTATCACTGGAATCCAACAAAGGAATTGAAGATTGGTTAGATAAGAATATTCATGAGTTCATGGCATGAGAGAACAGGAACTCCTAACTATCAAAATAAGAGTGGTTAGACTACTACTTATACACAGATATCCATGAAATTTTCTTCGCATAGTGAAGCTAGTAGACAACCAAGGAAGGTGTAAGCTCGACAGAACTATTATGTGGACTCAAAAATTGGTGTGCAGATTGGAAGAATCAGAGGATAAGATCATGCACGCTGTTGATCACTAGCTTGATCGAATTATAGGAGGATTCATCACCAAGTTTGTAGTAGATACCTCAGTCAGCTATAGTGAGGCAGAACAATGCCTACTCAAAGGGTTGTGAGGTAAGTACGCTAAATATTCAAACGCTTGGATTAGAATGCTACTTTTTGAAAAATGGGTTATGAAAATTTTGGGGCTACGCGAAGTGGGAGAGTCTATAGAAATGAGGGTAGTACAGAACTAGAAACTGGCCCCTTGATTTCACCTCCATGAGGGGGAAAATAAGAGCTCAAGAAGGTCTCACCAAGAAGTGCAATCAACTTGATAAGGCAGAGAATTATGTGCATACCACCCCCAATCACACCACCACTAGTTTCACCTTCTTGACCCCCATCTTCACCCATACCACTTTGATCACCACTGCGAATCAATATGGCGAGTGCAATAAATTTGCCAGTATTCAAGGGAGTAAGGAATGAGGATCCAGACCAGTTTTGCTTCTTGATATAAGCTGTATGGGAAGCATAGGTGTTATAGATCCAAATCTCACTCGTATGGTTTGTGATGCTACACTCATGGCCTAGGGCAACCCCTCCTTCCAGACCTTGTCCAAAATTTAAAAAACAGTGTTTTATCCCTTATACGCGACATTGCTCTGAGTTAAACACGTGTATACGCGGGTAGGAATATACCCAACTCATGTATATGTATTAAAACACTTAAAAAAATATAAAACTCCTTAATTGCAGGCGGAGATCGCGGGTTTTACCTGCTGATCACCTGTTAGTTCCCGTGGCCCAACTGTTCCCAACCAACTCCCAACTAAAAAGCTACTTTGGGAGAGGTATAAAAAGACCTCAAAGGGAAGGCCTAAAGGAGGAGAGAAGAGAGAGAAAGGTTATTATACTGAGATTTGTCCCCTGACCAGGTCTGAAGACCCTTGTGCCTTCTGCACTTCCCCCATTTGTACAGGAAACCCTTGTTTCCTTGTGTGTTGATGTTCATCCACTACTTATGACATCATGGAGTATGTCATGGAAGGAGTTTGCTAAAGGCTTGAGGCTGGACGGATCCAGAAGGAAGCTTTGGTTGGAGCCTGTGAAAGGTGACTCAGGTGAAATTATTCCTTTTATGCATTTTATTTGTCTATAATAAAAGAAACATGTTTTGGTTCCTGATATAAATCTTCTTTATGTTTATGATATTTATGTTGGAATTCATATGTGAATGGTCATTTAAAGTTCGTAACTAACTACCTTCCTTTATAACATGAAGATGATTTCTTTATAAGTTTTTGTCCATATACTATTGTGTTCTTTGGAATTGGTTGTTTTGCAGGAAAAAGGAGCGAAAGGAACTTGAAGAAGGGTTTGGACCCTAAAGGACCTTCTCAAACGTAGGACCTAAGGTACGCCCCCTCTTACTATAGAATTTGCTTATAATAGCATAATGGCTGTGTGAATGTGTGTTTCTCTTTATAGACAACTTTCAGTTTGCTAGGGTTTCAACCCAAAAAGCCCTAGGGGAACATTTCCCTCAACATAATTGGCGACTCCACTGGGGACAACACTCTTGTTGTTCCTAGTTTGGGTGTTTTCAAGCCAATCAAGGCTTAGTTGCCTACTTTCTTGCTGTTGTTGTGTGGTCTGTTCTTGAATTCTAAGTTTTTCCAGTTTCTTCAGTTTGTTTTTTATTTTTCTTGAAATCTTTTATATACGTTGTTTTTCTTAGTTGCAAAAGCGTATATACGCATGTTTATTGAAGTTAACCAGCGTATACACAGGTTTCCTTAGGTTCAGTCGCGTATACACGCAATCTGTACAGAAGTACAGTCATGTATATCTTGCAATTTTCAAGATTTGTAAATCTTTTTGTCTCTGAAGGTTTGTCTGGTGGTTTGATTCAGTCTGAAATAGTCATTTTCTAGTATCAGTTGTTTGTTTTAAAGAAAGCATTTTGCTCCAAATTCTCTCTGATTGTAAGGGGCATTGGTCTTGTTTTTGTTGTTGCAAGTGTCATCATTTTTTGCTAAAACACGCAAGATTTCTTGCTAGAATCTTGGCTGCTCTGATTCATCTGGGCAGAAAGATTGGTCTCAATCTTTGTGTTAAACCTTACTTTTGGTGACTTTTTTGTTTGCTTGACAAAACCGCTTTTTGTGACCATCCACTTCTTTGTTTCATGAAAGTTGTTGATTGATACTTTCTTGAAATTTGTCTTTTTAATCTTTTTGGTCTTTGTTGCCAAAGCTTTCATTACTGCTTTTGATTGTTAAGAGCATCTTTAAACACATTTATGTTTGTTGATTTTTGATCCATTCTGTGGTGTCAACTTGCAAAAGTGTTTGTTGCCTATTCCTCAATCACAAAGTTTCAATCTTGTTGAGAGCATTTTTGAAAAGACTCTTTTGTTGTTGCTTTGAAGAAAACTTTTTGAAAAACTTCGTTTTGCTTTCTTGAACTTGGTTTTCATTTGGTTTCCTTTTAGTGAATGAAAGTGCTTTATATTTGTCTTAAAATTTGTTTTTAGTGTTTAGACGAAATGAATGGTAACATCTCATATTCCATCTAGACATTTTAAGTGGCAAAATAAAAATTGATAAGCAAGCAACTTTCATTTCTTGTTTTTAGAGTTTTTTTGAATCTTGCATCAGCATATATTTGTTGCATTAGGATAGATTTGCATATCTTTTTAGGCATACATAGTTTTGTTAACTTTTGTGAGTGTGAAGCGTGAATTAATGAAAAGAAAAGAAAAAATTGTTTTATTAGAAGTTCCTTTGAACCCTGTAGAAATTGCTCTTCATCGAAAAACGAAAACAAGTGCATGTGCATCTACTTAGGTTTTTATTAATTTCTTTTGTGTCAAAAACACCACTAGTTTCACTTCCGTTATCCTATGACTTAAAGAACAACCTATTTTAAAATCAAGCGCTAACTAAAATTCACTAAAATTTTTCTTTTAAGTTAGATACACCAACAAGTTTTAGGATTTTAGGGCCTTGGATTAGGCGAGTGGAGATTTAACTCTCCAAGGCCATTTAAATGTCAAACGTAGGAGTCTGAATAACGAGTGAAAATCTAATAGTGTTAGGAAGACCAGGAAAGCTCTGGATCTGGGAGTTAAGCACGAGGGTCTGTGAAGACAGGGAAGAGAGATACACCCTCTCCTACTTGTCTGAACTTACCTCACGACTATTCCACTTGGCTTCTGTGACGAGTTGGTATCCATAGTTGCTACTCCTAGGGATCTACATAGGTGGCTACGAAGGGGAATCCCGTGGCACCTGAGGTCGACGTTGCATCACTCTCGATAGTACTACTGGAGGGCACCCTTGCAAAGCTTGGGGGCTTGCATCGGCACAGGCTGATGTTAGGAGGTCAGTCTAACTTCCTCTTTTACCTTCACTGATAGGACTGGGCCCTCGTCATCCCAGACTATCTTCAAAAGGCCCCTTAATTCACTTTCTCGTATTTTTGTGTCTAGTCCTAATCACACGGAGCATAAATACTTGGAAGTTGTTTGACTGGCTATTATCTTTAGGGACTTTATAGTGTGTGCTCTGTGCTTTTAGTTGGCCTAGCTTTCAATTTTTTGAGTCTTTAGTTAGACCTTAACAAGAAATTCAAAGTGGCTGACCGATCACCTAGACAGTCTCGAAGACTTCATGGTTTTTCACCACCAAGTTTAGAGCCTTGTCCTAGAAGGCGCAAAGGTAATACTACTGGTGGGTTTCGTCCCATGGCAGTTGACGCATCGCGGATTGATCCTCCTCTCGGGGGCATTAGTATTCAAGAAAGGCCTAGCACTTCCATGGAACAAGAGAGGAACACTCCAATTCTTCCTCGAGTTTGCTTACAAGCAGAGAATAACATAGAGGTAGAAGAATTCTCAGAGTCATTAGCGGCTCCAAATTCTCCCCTATCATCTAGTCATCCAGACGTATTACAATACATTAGGACTCTGACGCATAGACCGTCAAGTCCAGGTTACGCTACGTGCTTTCCATTGATGACCACTACTAGAAGTATGGTTTCTACTACAAGTGCTGCAACTATGCTGACTCCAACATCATTACAAGGGGGAGGAATGATTTCCATCTCCTCTGCTTCCTTGTTTGGATCTTTTGCTAGCACATCTTTAGTTGGGTCTACCTCCATTCCATCCACGAGTGGAAATTCCCAAACCAATGCTTTTGGTTCTAGATTCTTCCCATTTGGCACCCATTCACAGGGTATTCCTTCAGTTCTGTTTAGTGTCGCCACGTCCATGATGAGTGGATCAGCTTCATTCTAGGGTTTTCCATTCGGAAGTGGTCATATACAACATTCCAACCCGAAGATAGGATCTATGCCTTTTTCTTCTATAGGACAAAGCAGCAATCCTTTCCAAGGTTGGACTAACCCTGGGGTTAGTGGCGCGGGAACTGGGAATCTATTTTTCAGCCAACATGGGAATAGGCCATACAGTACATTTAGTTCGTTTCAAAGTATTCCTCCCTTAGCTTCGACTTGGAATCTGTATTAGGGGTTATCAACTCCTTATAATCCTTTAGGAGCAAACTTTGCTGGTTATGGAGGTTTTCCGGCCGGAGTTAGTCAAACTCCGAATTTTGCTGGATCATAAGGCTTGCCTTTTGGTTCAGACGGTTCTTTTGGTTACTTCGGGCATCCTGTTGCTTTTCAAAATCCAGGTCAATCTTTTCAGAACTTTGGGAGTTTTGCCCAGTCTGGGTGGAATCCCCAAGGTCCTCCTAGGCTTCCATTTCTGCCAACATTAAACTTGCCAGATCTCACTAAGTTAACAAACGATCCAATCAAGTACAATCCGGCCTGGCCTCTGGTCCCAACCAAACTCCCTTCCGACATTCCAAAATTCGAAGGGAAGAGCAGTGAGGACCCAGGCGACCATGTAACCACATTCCATTTGTGGTGCTCATCTAACTCCCTTATTGATGACTCGATTAGGTTGAGACTTTTTCAACGCACCTTGACTGGTAATGCGGACAAATGGTATATATAGTTGCCACGCGGCAGCTTTACATCTTTCGCTGACTTAGCCAATATTTTCTTAAATCATTTTCAGTTGCCTGTCCGTTATGATGATGGAACTGAACTACTGGCCACTTTTCGTTAAGATAAGGCAACTCACATTTCTGACCATATTCAGGAATGGAGATGGAGAAAGAGGCTCATTAAAGCTGATATCCCTCCGGAGTACTGTCTCGAATGGCTTTTGAAATATTTACAACTTGAGATATCCAAGGATGTCTCCATGTCTAGAGTCTATTCTGAGGAGCAAGCCATTTTTAGGGCCCAGCAATTAGAATTGATCTACTCTCAGTCTGGGATCCCAAAAAAATACTTGCCAGATGCTACTGGGTCTAAGGTTCACATAGCTAAGTTGAATCCAGGTGCCCACGCGGATGGTATTGTTGGGTCGGTAGACACCAATGCAGTGAACTTGTTGAACCAATTGCAGCCGTTATCTTTACAAACTGCTTCTAACAACCAAGTCACATCGTCTAACCCTTCGGCTTCCCAAACCTCTTCGATTAATGCCATCCAATTTGATAATCCCAAAGGAAATCAAAATTCCAACAGGAAAAAGAAAGGACGAGGTAAGAAAAAGAACCAGGATGGGAAGCCTAATGCAAATAAATTGATCAATAATGTTGGTGGTGGTAGAAATGAGTCTAAAAGGAAAGTTAAGTTTCCATGCAAGTTGTGCTGTGGAGACCATTTTAACTCATCTTTGCCCCAAGATTGAAGATGCTCAGCGCTTCTTAGGGCAGCAAGGGACTTCTAGTTCTCAAGCTGTGTTAACCAACCCTTTTCCCCAAGGGCAGCAACTTCTTGTTGGTGAGAGTTCAAACCCTGGAACCTCCACAGGGGGCAACTAGGAAGGGGAAAAATCATCGAATGTTTTCATGGTGGGTTCTAACATCCATGTGACTACTCGGTCACGTGATTATGGTGAAGCCGAAACTTCCAAGGACAAGACTGTTCCCGGAAATACCGACCTTCATATTGACTGACCCCCTGTTGAGACTATACCACGGATACCAAAAGGTTTCACTAAATGCACGACTGTTAATCCTAATGCTAGGGCCGCCCAGAATTACTCCATTTTGGAGGATCTGGCTCAGAGTCCGTGCGCCATGTCCACTTTAGAGGTTCTCTAGTCGTGTCCGGCTCAGCGAAGTGCTTTACTTTCCGCAATTGGGGCAATCGATCCAACTAGCTCTTTAGTGCTCACTTTTGACATGTTAAATGTCAAAAAGCGACTCCCTCATCATATGGCTTTCCAAATAAAGTCTACATACTGGAAAATTGACATTTTTCGTACCGTTATTGATAAAGGAGCTTCCACGTGCATCATGTCGATGTCATGCTGGAAGGCTATTGGATCGCCTTCGACTGTTCCTTCACGTCTTGACTGCATTCGATGGTCATTCTCATAAGCCGCATGGGATTATCCTGACATTTACTATATGTGTTGGGGGGAAGGTCGTTAATATTGAAGTAGAAGTCTTAGATGCTAACCTAGAATATAATCTCTAAAATGGATGTCGTTGTTTTGACTCTGTTTCATGTCATTTACTTTCCTCATGAGGGGAAAATCGTTAAGGTTGATCAATTGGATTATTGTCCAGTCGATCCTCAAGCAAGCTCTGACTCTACTGTTCCTTTAGTGGATAACTCTCATCCACCTACTGAGAATTTTGGAGTAGGGATGTATTCCTTGTTGATGGGTACCATTGATCTTCCCTCTCCTTTCATTAAAATCAATGTCGTTTCATCATCTAAGGAGTCTCCTCGAGAAGAGTTCTTCCGAACTTGTTATTTTTCATACCCTTGGACGTTGCCTTCACCTACAACCACTTTAGTTGAAGGACAAGTGAATGTAATGGCATTCCCTATATCTACAGCTGAGCTTAGATATCAGTCTATCGTCAACTCTGCAGACAACCATTCTACTCCTTTTTTCGTAGAGGAGTTAGATGGTGATGTGGCCCCGGCTTGGAGCCTTCATTCTACCTCTGCCTTGGACTGCTTAGATTCAGTTCTACCTTCTAAAGAAGCAATCCTCAAAGAAATGATGGGTATGGATCGACCTTGGGAAGATTTACACCATTGTTCATACTTTCTTCCTCCATTGCAAGAGGTAGAATCTAGATTCTCCGAGCTCTGTACTAGTGATGTTTGTATGGTGTCAAATCCTTTGGCTGCAGCACACGTTCGTGCTGAAGGTAATATGTCGGTGATTTCAAAAACAATACCTATAAACATCTCTAGGGACTCTAACATGATCGAGAATCTATTCATCGAAATTGAGTGTTCCCCTGAAGAAATTCAAATTTACACCGACCTGTTCAAGGAATTTCGAGATATATTTACTTGGTCTTATGAAGAAATTCTTGGCATTGACCCATCTATAGTTCAACATGAGATCAAGACGTATGAAAACACCAAACCAGTTCATCAAAGGCTTCAGCCGGTTAACCCTGGGAAAGAAACAACTATCAAAGATGAAGTGGAGAAGCTGCTAAAGGCGGGTTTCATATACCTTGTTCCTCTTACTGATTGGGATTCTAATCCAGTCCTTGTGGATAAAAAGCAAGGAACAATCCGAGTATGCATCGATTTTAGGGACCTAAACAAGGCTTGTCCAAAAGATAGTTACCCCACGCCATTCATTGATCAGATTATTGATGAGTATGCGGGTAATGAGATTTTTTCCTTCATGGATGGTTTTTCTGGTTATAATCAAATTTCTATCTATCCTGAAGATCAACATAAGACAACCTTTATATGTCCCTGGGGTACCTTTGCATATAGAAAGATGTCTTTTGGTCTTAAAAATGCTGGAGCCACTTTTCAGCGGGCCATGTCATATGCTTTCCACGACATCAAGCATGTCATCGAAGCATACTTGGATGATCTCGCTGCTCGTTCTCGAAGGAGAACTGATCACCCTAGTCATATTCGAATGGTTTTCGAGCGATGTCATTTTTATAAAATCCGGTTGAATCCCAACAAGTGCGTTTTCACAATTACGTCCAGTCGGTTGTTAGGGTTCATTGTGTCAAATGAAGGGATTCGAGTTGATCCCTTCAAGGTTGAGGCAAGAGTTCAGTTGCCTCCCCCGTCCTCAATTCAACAACTTCAAAGTCTTCAAGGGAAGGCTAATTTCTTAAGATGGTTTATAGCGAACTATGCCAAGATAACTAAAGGGTTCATGCATTTTCTATGGAAAGGAGTTCCATTTGT
>APFE031331141.1:5366-18305 GCA_000404065.3 Pinus taeda | reverse complement strand
ATATCATAAAGCATCTCGAGTGTACATATGTTGTCGAAAAATATACAAAATCAGGACTCAAATGCCCATAATCATGTCCAGCATATCTAATGACCCAGCTCAGGATGAGCGGCCAAGTAGGTAACTATCGCATTGGCCACACACTGAAAAGTGCGAACCTAGTCACGTGGCATGCCAACCACGTGACGCTGCATATCCTCAGGAAGATCCTCTATGACAGCCATCGGTACTCGGCAGCTCAGTCTCATCAAGCGTCGATGGACGTTATTTAGAGTCCATTCTGTATCAGCAGCCGCCTCTTCGGCTCCTCGGCCGCGCCGTCCGTGCCGCGGGAACCCATCTAGTCATATTAGCCCAATATCTGGAAAATGCTCATCATATTAGTCATTTGAATCCCATCAAAAATATTTTTCAAAATGCATCATTATATTTGAAAAATCCAAAAAATCATAAAATCAAAATATTCTTACCAATCTTGCCCCATGCTGTGTTTGGTGGTAATGCTAGATCAGGATCTCCTTGGAAATCCAGCCCAGCATAGGGATAGTCATCTACGCCGATGATATGCTGATCCCACCAGGCGAATAAATCATCGTCAAAGGTAGTCCTTGGGACCTCCCCACCCCCCAGACGTTTCATCAGATCATCCCACTGGCCCAAGCATGGATGTCATGGGGTGGTGATGGAAACTACTACCCTGGGGCGGAGTGCGGGAACTATTGTGTAGGTAAATCCCCTTTGCGGATAAAGGCGATCCCACTAGCCTAACTGAGGTCTAGCAACAATCAAACAACGCTAACACGCAGGTTCCTAATTGCAAGGTAAAGGCCAATGATGAGAGCCTACCTCTAATCCAACGCTTATATTCATAAAAGAGTCGTCGCTTCCGTTCTTTCGCTTTCACTGGTCACAATCCTCACGATCCTCGTGAGTAGACACCTGCACATGCAAAGAACAAGACAAATACAAGCATAAAATCCAAGAAATGCAACTATGTATCAGTTAGAAAGGATACAACTCAAACATCATAATAAAGACACATGAGTGGAACCATAATGATAAGTCATCTATTATTATTGATAAACAAAAGAGAATACAACCAAGTTCTTACGTCAAATCCTCCTTTGGCTGGGTGAATCAGCAACACATGCCTTGCAGAAGCTTGTAAGGGATGGGAACAAGCCTCTCTCTCCTTGATCACTTGGACATGGATCTCCTCCTTAAAGATTTAGCCTCATAGGGATGAACAAGGCTTCTTGCAAGATGAACTTAGCAATTCTCAGATTTTGGGACTTAGATTAGGGAGTTTGAAAAGTAGAATTACTAACTAAGAATTACCAACTAACTTGTCAAAGGGGAAAGAAAAATCTTATATAGAGGTAGAAGGAGTAGATAAGACCATCCACTTGATTCATGGGATTGTCCTTATCATTAGGAAGCTTCCATGAGAGGTGGAGAACTACTTCCCTCCTTGGGAGATACGAAGCCCAACTAAACTAACTCCAACTGGAATCAGTTCATGGATAAGGTAGAAGGAACCTTCAGAAGTTTATTTGTTAAAAACTTTACCCAACTGGGTTGGCGCTAGTGCGACTTTGAGACA
This sequence comes from Pinus taeda, assembly GCA_000404065.3. NCBI lineage: Eukaryota > Viridiplantae > Streptophyta > Pinopsida > Pinales > Pinaceae > Pinus > Pinus taeda. The sequence continues at coordinate 16,702 of APFE031331141.1, read as the reverse complement.
GAGCGCCACCTGGCGCGCCCTCTTTGGAGGATTTCCCCTATTGGCGCGAGTGATACACTGTGGAATAGCGCCAATGGAAAAAGGGCTATATTTATGGGTATTTTGCAGAAGGTGTCTTCAGGGCATATGAAGTACATAGTCAAGGGGATACAATGCAGGTGTTTTCAGGTTATGTCACTTCTCACAGGTCACGGAATAAGTCCTCCAATGTGCAGTAGAAGGGGTAATAGGGACGGTGAAAAATTACTATGTAACAGGAACCTTCTCGAAAAACAAAGTACACAGGATAGCCCCATATCCAAAGTTCTTGGTCTGTCCCCTCTTGATAGAAGTGAGCTAGCTCTTCATGTTGGCCAGAAGAGGAGTACACCAGTCGAACAAAGTAGTGAGACAGTCAACTGCCATGCTCATGGTTAGCCGTGATGCTTGATGCAGAGAGGACGATCCGTTCACTCAAGCTATGGTGAATAGGATTATCCTCAGTGATAAACTCGCCACATGTGTGATAGAAATCTGGCTCCCAACCTTCTTGGGATGTCTCAGGAAATATATCTATACGTAGTCCTCTATTGTGAGATTTCTCCATGTCCTACCCCGGGAATGTACTACCTCTCCCCTTCGAGAAAGGCCCGTGATGAAATAGATATCCTCCACTTCTACCCTGAGTGGCATTTGGTCAATCATAAAGGCTTCCTCCTCGACGTCCCAATAATCAATGAGCGTCTCAAGGAGATGTATGTTTGCTTTCATATTCGGTAGTTTGAAGAATTTAAGCAAACCGCATCCCCGTAGGGCATCCAAAGCTTGAGGATCATTCATGACTTCATTATCCACCGCTGCATGCTCTCTTTCACGCCAAGTGACCAGCATGATGAGAAAAAAATGATTTGCAACTGTTAGTTTTTGTTTAAAATTGGTTCGCGGAATGTATGCGGGTTCTTGCGCACATAGTCACGTATAGGGCCCGTGTGTACGCGGGTTTCATATTACCAACCCGCGTATATGCCACGGTGAAATTTTGGGCAAAAAATTCAACGGTGAAACATTATCTAAAAATGTTAAAACCAGTCAGAATCAATTGCAAGCTAAGTATAAGAGTTACCTAGAGGATTTTGAAGAATTTGAACGGTCAAATTTGGTATACGGGAAGTTTGCTCCTTTTGCTCCAAATCTTTGCTCTCAAACTCAAATGGTAAAAATGGTGAGTCCAAAATCCCTTTTATAAGTTTTGGAAATGCAAAATTTTTTCAAAATTTTATTTTGTTTGGCCTCATGTGACTTTTAACTTGGGAGCTTGGAATGTCGAGAATGGTTTGTTTTTCAAGACATTTTGGACATTTTTCGACAGTTTCGAGACGGTTCCATGACTGCTGACCTGTCATGGCAAGTATCATTTTCTCACTGGCATATAGGTTAGTGACACCATTGTTCCGTTGCATTATGCATACTAGCCTTCATTTGCTGATACATCTGCCATAGTGTCAACCCCATCGTGTTATGGTTCATAAGCCATCTTCACTTGCCGATTCTTGAAATCATGACACGATGGTAGAGCCGTCCTTTACATGGGCATCGTAGTTAGCACCTCATTGACATTTGTTGCACATGTTTCTCCAATTTGAGTAGGCTCGGGAGTCCTCTGTAGTCCTTCCATGACTTATGCGTTGAAGACTCATTCCTCTTAGCTTCTTCGCTTTGTTTTGGCCTTATACCTTAGAGGCTCCTTTGTGTTGAGTTGTACTACTACATTGCATGTTGACTACTTGCACCTTTTGGCCTAGAGCCGGCTTCACTTGGACTCGTGTTTAAGCCCACTTTTGACCATGACGATTGCAAAATCAACCTTGCATACCTTTGACTTCTGCAACTTGACACACCTTGACTCGTGGAACGAACACACCTTTGAGTGTCACTGACCATTTTTCACCTCCCTGCATTGAGCATAGGCATGTTCCATTCCCAAGAACTAGGTCATCTGTTTCACCGACACTCATTCTTTCCACTATACCATAGCATTCTTTTATTTCTTTTTCAAGCTTAACAAAAAAAGACAAAAAAATTAAATATTTCAAAAAAGAGCGGGAACGGGACAATATTTCCATTTATTGTTGGCAGCTAGAGTCAGTCATGGCGACATTCTATGTGCTGACACCTGAGTTTACAGTGTAGTACCATCCTTTTCCATCATGCTCAGTCGATACCTCTTGGGATCAGTCTTTGATATCAGTGATCCGTTGTATTTTTCAGCATCATTGACAGTCTTATATGTGATATTCAGACATGTACTTGTTCGATCATGATCAGATGATCCATTATGTATTTTCCAGTCATTTATACTTGTATACTTAGTGGATCTGCTAGTACTTGACATGCGGACATGCTTTGCTTTCTCTGAGCATGGGTATGCTCACCTCAGATAGTGTTTCCTTCTGATCTCCTTTTGTGGCTTGGCAGGCTGAATTCTGGTGAAGTCCTCCTCGGTTTTTGACAGATTTCCTTTCCATGTACTTTCTTAATACATTTCGGCCATCATGTACCCATTCTGACCTCATGTATTAGGGGGCATCTATTATAGCTCCAAATCTCACTCTTATGGTTTTTGATGCTACACTCATGGCCTAGGGCAACCCCTCCTTCCAGAACTGGTCCAAAATTTTAAAAACAATGTTTTGTCCCTTATACACAACATTGCCCTGAGTTAAACGCGTGTATACGCGGGTAGGCATATACCCAACCCGCTTATATGTATTAAAACACTTAGAAAAATATAAAACTCCTTAATTTCGGGCAGAGATAACGGGTTTTACCTACTGATCACCTATTAGAGCCCGTGGCCCAACTGTTCCCAACCAACTCCCAACTAAAAAACTACTTTGGGAGAGGTATAAAAAGACCTCAAAGGGAAGGCCTAAAGGAGGAGATAAGAGAGAGAAAGGTTATTATACTGAGATTTTTCCCCTGACCAGGTCTGAAGACCCTTGTGCCTTCTACACTTCCCCCATTTGTATAGGAAACCCTTGTTTCCTTGTGTTTTGATGTTCATCCACTACTTATGACATCATGGAGTATGTCATGGAAGGAGTTTGCTAAAGGCTTGAGGCTGGACGGATCCGGAAGGAAGCTTTGCTTAGAGCCTGCGAAAGGTGACTCGGGTGAAATTATTCCTTTTATGCATTTTATTTGTCTATAATAAAAGAAACACATTTTGGTTCCTGATATAAATCTTCTTTATGTTTATGATATTCATGCTAGAATTCATATGTGAATGGTTGTTTAAAGTTCATAACTAACTACCTTCCTTTATAACATGAAGATGATTTCTTTATAAGTTTTTGTCCATATATTGTTGTGTTCTTTGGAATTGGTTGTTTTACAGGACAAAGGAGTGAAAGGAACTTGAAGAAGGGTTTGGACCCTAAAGGACCTTTTCAAATGTAGGACCTAAGGTACGCCCCCTCTTACTATAGAATTTGCTTATAATAGCATAATGGTTGTGTGAATGTGTGTTTCTCTTCATAGAAAACTTTTAGTCTGCTAGGGTTTCAACCCAAAAAGCCCTAGGGGAACATTTCCCTCAACAACAGGGAGTCACATATGACAATATAAATAAGGCAATGTTGGTCAGCACTCTGCAGGATTGCGCACTGACCTAGTACATTAAGCATTCCAATGACAATTCGAATGTGAGGATCGTAGATATCCAGGTTACACTAAAAAAAGAATTTAGCAGACTGAAGTTAGAGGCGTAGTTGATCATTGGGTTTAAGGAAATGACAATGCTACTAGGTGAGACCCCTTAGTAGTTGGATTAGAGATTGAAGTACACAATTCACGGAGATAACATGACATTGAAGGATGGACAACATAGCAAATGGTTTGTAGCATTGTTAACGCCACATTTAAGGAATGCGCTATCACAACAGAGGCTAACAACTCAGGCTGAGGCCTTAGAGGTATTGATGAGATTGCACGAGACTCTGATATAGGATCCCAACTTGGGAGTTCAGAAGATTCATGTGCAGTTGAAAAACTTGTGCCTTGAGATGCACAGCTTGAAACAAGATAGGACATCTCTCCCAGAAGTGTGCAATTAGGTATGGTGTGTAAAGTGCAAGGGTGAGGGACATGACAAGGACCACTACCCGGTGTTTACGAATTACCTCGCAGGAGGAGGACCAATGTCATTGAGACTAGAGGCACACACAGGACTGAGAGCGATGCCTGCCTTATGGTGTGCAATTTGTCAGATAGGAGGAAAGCATGCTATAGACAACTGCCAATTATTACAGAAGTACACACAGAGTTCACAGTAGTTTTTTTGTAACTTATGTAGATCAGTGGAACATGATGAGTGCACCTGTAGAAGTTATGAGTTGATGATGGATCAGACTCCTACCTACAGAGTTCAGGACGAAATGGGGGCCCTTGAATAGAACGTAGGGATGGTGAAAAACTAGATTTCAGGGGCACGGACGAGGCCGAGGTGGAGGAGGACCAGGAAGAGGTCGCAGATAGCTGATATGTTACAATTGTTGAGGGCCAGGGCATTATTCTCACGATTGTACAAATCCAACGCAGCCATCATACTTGTATTGTGCATTGTTTGATCATGAGATTGAGGATTGTTCCACCCATATAGTGAGGTTGCGCGATAAAGGAGCACTCCACCCTCCCCCGACCCAGAACCTATGAGGTTTGAGCTGTGTGAGGAAGACCCTAATATGAATATTGCGCTTCGAAGTGGAATTATGATAGGGGATGACAAGGGCAAGCAGCCTAAAGAAAGTACTTGGGTTCACAAGGCTCTAACGAAGGAACGAAATTTTGATTTTGAGCGTGCTAAGGAAACCTTCATGTAGGCCAAGAGGAGTTTTGCTGATGCCTCCACTTCAGGAAGTAAAGACAAACTGGAGCCAGAAATGTACCCATCGATGCTCACAAAATTCCTAGAAACATGCATGAAGCTTCTGTGTGAAAACAAGGCTGTAAAGGGGTTACAAGAACTCATAAATAGATGCACTGGGACTACGCAAGGAGAATAGTGTGTAGTCCGGAAGCTCGAAAAGTACACAACATGGACAGGAAGGGAAACGAGATTGACCGCGTAGATTGGAGAATATGAGATGGGCCACGTGATTCTGGATCTAGCATCGGAAGTGAACGTCCTGCTGGAACAGACATGAGAGCACATGGGAAGGTCTATGTTGCAATGGTCTCCTATCTAACTACGAATGGCAAACCATTAGAAGATCCTACCTATGTGGAGATTGTAGGAAATCATAGTGGATATCGAAGGAGAAAGTGTGCTAGCAGATTTCGATGTGTAGAAATTGTTGATGATAGTAATCCCTACCCCGTGCTATTAGGAATAGATTAGGCCATCGACATGAATTGGGTGATAAATATGAAGAAACACGAAATGGATTTTGAGAAGAAGTCTCAGCGCGTAGTTTCACCTTTGGACCCTATAGAAGGACTGTGCTACACAGATCCAGTGCACAACTACGACAATGACGACGATTTTGACTTCATCTACGAGATAACCATGTGAGAGCAGGAGTGGGTGAATCCAACCACGGATGGTTGAATCCCATGGGAATGTGAAAGCTCCTTCACATTGGATTCAGACGAGGAAATAGAACAATGGCAGAACCGGTTACACGAGGTAACCACACTAGACTATAATGTGATTATGAGATTGTTGTGCTACGTATCGATGGAGGTAAGGGATTTGCCTACGTATGATAGGTTAAGTGAGGTGCATGACTTCCTAAACATATTTGAAATATAAATGTCAGAACAACAATGTTTTGAAGCTTTGAAATGTTATTGTGTGCTATGCCTGCGAGGTCATGGGGTATGCACCAAATAAGTTTTGAGGACTGGCAAAAATGCAGGAGGATGATGCGCATGCGGTTTGGGAAGCTCCACATGTGATTAATAGACAAGATTGGTGAATGAAATGATCTGCACGCCCACCTGTCCAGATGAATACAAGCATATGGTACGAAACTGGCATGGATGCACACAGTCTTCATGTTAGGAGACACGGTCAGTAAGTAGGTGCGAGCGAGGCCATGGCATGAAAAACCCCTTCGGTTGGAACCATGTAGTATGGAAAGACCAAGTGCACAGAAGTTTATCCACGCAAAAGCCTTTAACGAAGTATGTGAAGTGTTGAATAAGGTCCACAATGCGAAGTAGACTGATTGGGACCTGCGAACACTAGCAGTTCTATGGGCTTATAGGACTACGTGTAAGAAAGTGATGACACAAGAACCTATGAAGCTAGAGTATGAAGCAAAAATTGTAATCCCCATAGAGCATGAAATGCCTAGTTTATCCATGTAAGCACCAGCTAATACGATGATCCACGAAGCCTTGAAAGAAGGGATTGCATAGTTGAATGAAGTAGAATGCTTGGGACTTGAGGATGAAATCCAATAGGAAATTTTAGGCTCCAAGAACTTGGGAAAGAAAGGGTGTGCTTAAGGGAGAAAAGCACTCTGGTGGAAGCGAAAGTCAAGAAGCTTGAGGATGAAATAAAAAAATATTTTCTTGATAAGGAGACCAGGGTGATAAAACAAGGTGTGCACGATCACGCTAACAAGCTTGGGGACTATCACCGCTAATTGATCAATCTAATGCCTTGGCTTGGACTGCATATTACTAAGTGAATCAACCATGATGGCATGTTGCAAATGATAAAGTGAGAAATGCTACCAGTAATAATAAAAGGTGGGTATTCTTCTGGAAAAATGATGGATGATCGGATGAAACCTTATACAAGTGGCACGACCACTTGACTAGCCGAGGCAAGTATAGTCTTAGCACTCCAGGAAGTTGAAAGGTGGCATGGGACTATAAACTATTCTACCAGAGAGCTGTGCGATGGTGGAGCTGCACACAGAAGCAAAGAGTGACAAGGTTCGCGACTGTGCAAGGGGGGTTGCACTATCACGCGGGTTGGCCAGAAAGTGACCATTGAAATCACTATTCATGATGTGATGCTCAACTTAAGACCAAATGGAGTGGGCGGAAAGCATTTAAGATGCAAGCTATGGGCAAGATTTGGGAAAATCTACTACCAAGATAGCATTAATGAATTGGATTTGGGGGAATGGTTGAATTCAAATTGGAAAGGTGTTATAAATTACAAGGGGTTTCCCAACAAACAACACTTGGTCATTTGCGAATTGAGCAGTTGTATACCCCACGTATCCTGAGCAGAGCCCTGTTTTGTTGGAAATAATACTGAGAGGAGGGGTGAATCAGTATTATCAGGTCAATTATTTTCTTTTTCAAACCCAAAACATATACACTACTTCAGTTAGATGAACCCGCTTATATACGCAACTACGGATAAGGAAACCTGCGTATACTATGTAGATTTATAATTTGCTTTATTCAACAGATGTTGATCATTAAATTATGCACCAAAATCATATAAATCGTTACCAGGAACAATAAAACAGATCAAAAGACAACCACACATAAGAACACAAGATATAAGGTGGAAACCCAACGTGGGTGAAAACCACCTGCTGCAATTTGTCTCTATCTTCTTTTAACTAGAAACTTCTTTTTACAGTGATTTTGTACTGGTGCAGTCCTTAACCAGTACACAGGCTGCTACTTGCAGAGAGCTACAACCCTCTCTCATTTTCCAGCTTCTCCTGGAAGGGAGCTACAACCCCCTTAGTTCTTTTATTAGTCAAGATACTAGTACGCAGGCTACTACCTGCAGAAGGCTACAACCTTCTCTTCGTTCTAGGGACCATGTTTCATAAATTTTTAGACTGGATGCACAAATAACATTAATCAAGAATTTCTACATCAACCAATCACCTTTTCACCAATCAAGACTAAATCAAAAATAAAAACTTCTCTGTCAACTGTAACTAGATCACAGTAACTGTAATCACACCTCAAATTCTAAACCAAGATCACTGCAATAATCAACAGGAGCAGCTAGAACATAAATTATGAGATTACGCTACTTCAATATTCAGAAACTTGCGTGCATACACTTCTGTGTTAAGATCAACCTGCGTATACACACCTCTGACTTCCAGAAACTGCATGTATATGCACTTGTGCTAAGATCAACCTACATATACGCACTTCCGACTTACTGAACCTGCATGTATATGCACCTGTGCTAAGATCAACCTGCGTATACGCCCTTCTGACTTATAGAAACTGCGTGTATACGCTCCTTCGCTTCACTGAACCTGCGTACAGATCTATAAAGATAATTTACCCCTCTAAATGTTCAGATATTAGTGTATCTAGATTATCAGATTTATAGATCACGCAAGCACCACATAGAACCGATCAAATTCATACAAAGATACTATCAATCAAGCCTTAAGATTTTGACACAACAAAGGAACTTATCCTTCTCCTTGCACTCAGGTTCCTTCTTCCTTCAGATCCAGAACTACACCATAACCTAGTCACTGTATTCCAGATCTAGCACTTTATCAGATATTCAATAATTCAGATGATCCCTTGCCAAATGATCTCCTTCCTCTTTTATAGCCTTAGGCCTTTCACAATACCACGGTTCAAAAACCATAACAATTCAATACCATGGACCCAATACTTGGGATCAACACTTATGACGAGATACCATGGCCCAAAACCATAGGTTCAAATACCAAGGACTAAATAGCACAGACGAAAAATAATTTCTCCACATGTGCGCACTTTTCCTTGCATGAAATTGCGTGTATACGCAGCTTTGTTTGGACCATCATGCATATACACTGTTTTTATTCACTGAACCTGGATGTATATGCGGCTTTGTCAAAGTGAACCTGCGTATATATCTTTTTCTTCTTTCTGAGTGCCTGAATTGTGATCTGTCACGAGAGTGAGTTGCCATCAAGGACAACACCTGTGCCATAGCGCCAAACCTGTCCCATAATGCCAACAATCTCCCCCTTTGGACTTGATGGCAACCCCAAGATCCTCAAAGTCATTCTCCCCCTTTGTCATCAAGGGAAAAGGGTTGTGCTCCCCTAAGTACGTGCTGAAATATCTGTTCTGCTGTGCTGACCAAGCTCCCCCTGACTTGTAGACAATATCTGCAAAAAGGTATTCTTCAAGAAGAAACATGACTTATACATCATAAAATACCTTCCTATCACCAACAGACTCGATACATACATCCATCACCCAACCAAGTGGGGATACACCAGAGATTTGCATAAGACAACCAAGTCCATTACATCATTCATCCCAGGCATAGTGGGGAAACCAAAATAGGCCATTACGTGACCTTGACCATAAACAATATACATGACATAGAGACGAAACAGCAAGACTTATGAAAGTCACTAATAACTGATATTAGCAACATCTGTCAATCACTCTATAGATCAGCAACCATGTTCTCTTTATGTTCTTTCTATCCATGTGTTTCACCTGAAACCAAGAACAGTTGAGAACTTGAACCAAAAGCTTCTAAGGTAATGCCAACAATGCATTATCAGAAGATTATCTGCTCCCCCTGAACCTATGCCAGATGTTCTCTATTAGACCCATATCAGTCTCTCTTCAACCAGAGTCTGTCCCCATTGATTTTCTTCAAACCTCCATATACGCGACTGTATCAGCGTAAACCAGCGTATGTACGCAGATCATCCTTATCCAACATGCGTACAACAACTTTTCTCTGAAACAGACAAGTTTCAAGAGCAGGATGAAGCATCAACTACTCCCAGCTTCTGTCTGAGCTATTCAAATGTTTCCTTAGGCAGTGGTTTAGTGAGTATATCAGCAACTTGTTCCTTAGAGGGAACATACTCCAATTTGACTTTTTGTTCCAACACTTTTTATTTTGATAGGTATGTGCTTGGTCTTTGAATGCATGACTAGATTCTTTGAAATGTTGATTGCACTTGTATTATCACATAACATGGATATAGGTGGAGTACATGTGATTTGATAATCTTGCAAGGTTTGCATCATCCAAAGGAGTTGGGTGCAACAAGGTGCAGCAGCCACAAATTCTGCTTCAGATGTAGATAAGGCAATAGAACTTTGTTTCTTGCTAAACCGAGATACTAATCTGGAACCCATAAAGAATGCACTACCACTAGTGGTTTTTCTGTCATCCACACTTCCAACCCAATCTGCAGCTGTGTAAGCATGAAGAGTGAGATCTACATCTCTAGGATACCATAGGCCATAGTTTTGAGTTCCTTGAAGATACTTGAAAATTTTCTTTACTGCCTGAAGATGAGTTTCCTTAGGATTTTCCTGAAATCTTCCAACCATTCCTACTACATGCATGATGTTCGGTCAGGTACCTGTTAAATAGAGAAAAATTCCAATCATGGATCTATAGGTTGGTTGATGCACTGCTGTTGATTCATCATTTGCACTGAGGCTGCATCTTGTGACCATAGGAGTACATACTGGTTTTGAATCTTCCATGCCATACTTCTTCAAGATCTGCTTGAGGTACTTGGTTTGAGATAAAAAGATACCGCCTTAATTTTGTTGGATTTGTAAACCAAGAAAATATGTTAGTTCTCCAGGCAAAGACATTTAGAATTCCTTCTGCATTACCAAGGCAAAGTTTTGACTCATAGCTTCTTCATTGCTACCAAAGATGAAATCATCTACATACACAACAAGTATTAGCAGTTTGTTATTTTCAATTTTTATATAAAGATTGCTATCTGCTGATCCTTTTGAAAAACCTTGTTGACGAAGATATTTGTCTAGACGATAGTACCAAGCCCTTCGAGCCTGTTTGAGACCATAGAGAGCCTTCTTTAGTTTCCATACAACATTTGGATCATTACCAAGGATGAATCCATCTGGCTAGTCAATATACACTTATTCTTCTAAATCACCATTCAGAAAGGCTGATTTCACGTCCATTTGAAATACTTTGAACTTCTGAAAGATAGAGAGAGCAAGGAACAACTTGATGGCCTCAAGTCTAGCAACGGGAGCAAAAGTTTCTTCAAAGTCTATTCCTTCTTGTTGTGCATACCCTTTACAAACCAGTCTGGCCTTGTTTCTAATCACTTCCCCATTTTCATTCAACTTGTTTTTGAGGATCCATTTTGTTCCTATGACATTCTTATCTTTTGGTCTAGGAACCAACTCCCAAGTGTTATTCTTTTCGATCTGCTCAAGTTCTTCATCCATTGCTTTGACCCAGCATTCATATTTGCATGCCTCTCTTACATTTTGTGTTTCGGTGGAGAAAAGTAATGCCAAATAGCTTGAAGCTTCTGCAATTGTTCTTCTTGTTTGTATACCTGCCTCTTTCTGCCCCAAAATTTGAGTTTCTGGATGATTCTTTTGAACGT